>JAEIGF010000597.1:600000-777607 GCA_018903485.1 Drosophila littoralis
GGAAACATTTCGGACCCCATAAAATATAAATATTCTTTGTCAGCATCAATCGCCAAGTCAATCTAGCCATAACTGTCTGTCTGTCCGTCCGCCTATCCGTCTGTCCGAGTGTATAAATGCAAGGATATCAGAGCCTATAAGAGCTAAAGACTTGAAACAAGAAATGTAGGTCTTCCTAGTGCCCGCGTAGTACGAGGTTCCGATAATCGATAACTTGTCCCGTTTACATGCTATCGATAGAAATCGATTTCGAAATCCTGTTTTTTTAGTAAATCTCGTAGGTTATAAGAGCTGAGTCACCACCCTTGACTAGCTTCTCGAATAGTATATATACATAAAGTATTTTTATACCCTGAACCATTAAAAATGGGTGAAAAGGGTATAACGTATTGTGCAAATGTATGTAACAGGCAGAAGGAAGCATCTCCGACCCCATAAAGTATATATATTCTTGATCAGCATCAACAGCCTAGCCGATCTAGCCATGCCCGTCTGTCTGTCCGTCCGTCCGTATGTATGAACGCAAGGATATCAGAAACTATAAGAGCTAGAGAAATTTTTGCTGTAGGTCCTCCTAGTGCCCGCGCAGATCGAGTTTGTTTCCGATATTCGATAACTTGCCCCGTTTCCAAGTAATCGATAAAAATATATAACGAAATGCTGTTCTATTCCGGTAAATAATAAGAGTTAGAGTCACCAAACTTGACATGTAGCTGCTAGAATAGTATATATATTTGCATTTGGTGCTGGAAGAAGAGGATTCAGGTTATCCCCTAGACGGGAGCTCCCGACTAGAACCTCTTGCTTGTTCATATTAAAGCTATAGCCATCAATCAAGTAAATAAACTAATTTATATTGCGTCTGAATTGAGAATATACAAATATTCTTTAGCACAATAAGATCTACTGTTTAAAATTTCATGAAGATCAAGATCATCAGAAGTTATTAGAGTAAACATGTTTTGGCTGGCCTCGTGATTGCGGCAACTAGCGCAAATTACACGTACACACACATTCATGCGCGTCTTTATTTAATTCTATTAACAGCATTGCAATTGCGATTGTCTTGTTTTCTCCGCTGCTATTTTAATCCGTTTTTATACCCTTGCAGAGGGTATTATAATTTTGTCGTGAAATGTGTAACGCATAGAAGGAGACATCTCCGACCCCATAAAGAATATATATTCTTGATCAGTATCAACAGCCGAGTCGATATAGCCATGTCCGTCTGTCTGTTTCTTTGCGAACTAGTCTCTCAGTTTTTAAGGTAGGCTTACCCTTTGTTGAAGTTATATTGCTTATACTGTTTAGACTGCTGTTGGTTCCTAGAACGCTCAAATGTAAGAGCCTTCTCCTCTAGGCCTCTGGCATAATTCTCTGCGAAGTGGTATCTGTCATGGATTGCTTTGATTTCCCAGGCTAATGCTAGGGCAGACAGCAAATCGGGGAGATGCGCCGCAAACAGCACATCTGTCAGGTGAGTCTGGAGGTGAATACGCGAAGAATATACCCTCTGAATCTCTCGCACATACCATTCGCTAAAACAGAGTCGTACCATATGTTGATCTTATTTCTCCACCTCATTGTAGTATTCTAAAAGTGGAAGGCTTCCCTGTCGGAGCGTACTACCCTCTTGGTCTATGACGCGGAGCAGTCGCTTGTCGCTGTATGCGAAATCGAGCATGCTTTTTATGGCCTCGAAGCTCATGGGGGTGTTAAATGAGGCAAGTGCACTATAAGCTGCGCCCTTCTGACTATGATGATCGCTTGATAGGGGCGAGAACTACCGTCATATGGTTTTTAAATATCATATGTGCCTACTGCTGACTGTCAGTTGACTGCCAACAATCGCCAAGACGTTAATGTATACTGTTTTCCCTCAAATTCTGCTAAGCACTTTACAGCATTTAAGGGCTTTTCACATATACCCTCTATAATTTGAGCGATTTGATAGACCTGAAATTCAGGCAATGCGATGTGGTGCTTTCAAATCTTTTACTTGACGTCTATTTCTTCTTCTTGCCTAATTTTTCTATCGCTCTGTTCATTCTACGCCACTTGTTGCGCTAGTGCACCAGACAGCCGACTATCGCACCTAATTGCTCTGCGTTTATGTCCGGAATTTTTTTCTGAGAATGTCTTTTCAGTACCGATACGTAATTTCTTGACGCTGGTAAGTTGGGATCAGAGGACAGAATTGTTGCTGTCGTACTTTTTGTCGTCTTCAGAACTGTCTGATTTAACACTCATTCAGAATGCAACCGATACCACAAAATCGGTGGTCTACTCTCTTTTTGACACTCTTTTTAATTAAGATTCTTAAGACTTTTTTTTCTTTAAATTTGATCTATATTAATGATCTCGGATTTTATTTTATAATTATAAATTGAGCATCTCACTTACATGATTTTTCTTAGAATTATGAGTGCTCCAGTCTCCTCTCCATTTGTCTTCTCTTGATTTTCGTTGACCTGCTCTCGTCGTTGTCTTGGTTCCTTCTCCGCTGTCCGAAGAGCTCCTGCTTTTGTGTCAAGTCTTATGAGTGCTCTGGACTTGTCGCACTCTGCATAGTTTTTGTAGTATGTTTTTGTTGAGTTTTTTGTTGTATTTTTTAAGTAGTGTTACAGTTTTGAAAATTAATTCTTTGACTTCACTTTTACTTTCTTATTTTAGCGGTTTGGTCGTGTTTTTTTTTGCACAGTTGGGCGCCAATTAGACTTTCACTTCGGATAGCGGAAGTGTAACCGACTGTGGATCTGCTTTAGCAGATAAAGAGAGATAGCACCAGTTACGGAACGAGTCGCTTTTTCTACCAAGCGGACGCGCTCTGGTGTCCGCAATAGCGCTAAACTTGGGCCTCGTGTGGGGTCTCATATTACGGACAGCTCCAACGAGGTTGCTGACCGATATGACGCAGTGTCAGCATCATAGACCAAGTGACCGAACTGGAGTTCGTCGGACCAGCCTACTCAACTGAACTACGAAGTGTTACTTGTTTACTTATATATGTTTCCCGAAACCCCGTCTTAACGTGCACCTTCATCACATAAAGTAACTACTGTGAAAATTTCAGCTTCCTAGCTCTTACGGTTTGGGCTGTGCGTTGATCACCAATCAGTCAGTCAGTCAGGACAAACAGTTATATATATAGAGATTCCACTACGTTTTACTGTACAAGGGCAAGTATGACCGCTCTGGTCGAGATTGCACGACTAGGAGATTCCCTGAACCCCGCGCTACGATGCCTTCTTTTCCATCTAAACATACACGCACGAGGTATTCAAAGCATCAAGGTACCATCAATCTATGTGTAAATACAAAACCGTACTGCGCGGGCACTAGGAGAACCTACATTCCAAACTTCAATCTCTGATATCCTTGCGTTCATACATACGGACAGACGGACGGACATGGCTAGATCGACTCGGCTATTGATGCTGATTAAGAATATATATTCTTTATGGGGTCGGAGATGCTTCATTCTGCCCGTAATATACATTTCCACAAACACATTATATTTTAACGGGTTCAGGGTTAAAAAAAAACAACACCACAAAAAACATGACATGTTGTGGCACGCCGCGTAAGACAACAGAGCAGAAATTTATTCTATACCACGGAGCTTTCTAACCACACAAATATCGATATCAGTGTAAATACAATTTACAGACGTATAACGGAATATGATTACGGCACCTACATAGCCAAAGCTATTCCTCAAATTACAATGAGAAATAAGATCAAAAGCTAATCCTTTTGGCATAATGTGAAAAAAAAGAATACCCGTTTGTGAAAGAGTAAGCCGCTGGGGTAGATCGGCAATGTTTTGGGGATGTGATACTTATAATGGGATACGAAAGTTTGTTTCTATCGAAAGTACAATGGATAGAAATTAATATTTACATGTTTTGAATAATTACGCTTTTCCTTCTGGGGTCAATTTGATCGGAGGAAACTTTATATACCGACAGGATGTTGGGGTTAACACATTGGATTGGCCACCAGAAAGCCCCTACATAAATATTATTGAAAAACGATGCGCAAATCTAACAAGGACGCGTGAAGAAACAATAATCGAAGTAGAAACACTCTGGAAGAATATTTAATTGAACTTATCCAAATTTTGGTTGATTGCGTTCCCGTGCGGAAGGTTATTTTTTCTTGGGAGGTTATATTTTTTATTAATGAAAAGTAATATTATCTTAAGGCATTTGTTACATTTTTCACTCTTAAATAATATGTCAAAAAAACGTATGCCACCTTACATACCTGAAGAATGATATTTGTAATTGTTATCAGCATCAACAGCCCAGTCGATATAGCCATATCCGTATGCATGTCCGTCCGTCCGTCTGTCTGTCCGTCCGTCGTCCGCAAGTATGAATGCAATGATCTCGGAACCTATAAGAGCTAGATACTTTAAATTAGGAACGCAGATCCTTCTAATGCCGGCGCAGTACGAGTTTGTTTCCGATAATCGATGAGTTGCCTCGTTTTTAAGTAATCGATACAAGCCGAAATCCCGTTTTTTGAGCAAATCTCTTGGTTTTTATAGCTAGAGTCCCCACCCTTGACATGAAGCATCTAGAATAGTATATATATGTATATATATTGTATATATATGTATATATATATATATATATATATCTTTCATTTTAAAGCTATCGCTATAAATTGAACATATAGACATCTAGAATAATATATATGTATTTCTGCAAAAGCCTAAGCAACCGAGCGCGTAGCTCGAGATATTTCTAATTAGTATATGTATGTGTATGCATGAGTATTAATTTATAAAGGGTCGACAAAAACGTGTGTTTTTCTAATTATTTCATACATTGAATTCTGAAAATTAAATGCTAAAAGCCTTATTTTAATCCACAATTTTCTAATAGCATCACCGACTCGATGGAGCTATTTTATTTGCCCGCCCGGCCAGCTATACCCTATACTCTATACCATAGAGAAGGTGTTAGTAGAAAACAGTATTCTTAAAAAAATATTATAAATAATCTTTATTTTTTATTTTGTACAATATACAATAAATAGGTAAAAAGAAAGAAAAAAACTTTTAAAAAAGTTAAGAAATTTATTGAGGGAGAAAACGTGATACAAACTATTGTAATTATTACATAGTACCCGAAAAGAATTGTACATAGCGTAATTTGTTATGAACGTAGGTAGGTATACTGGGCGATGTATTACTGGACAGTATGCATTTTCAAATTAAATCAATTGAATGCGAATTAACGTTTAGCATCATTTCCTTATTCAATATCTCTTGGTCATTATTCACTGCAGAACATTATCTAGTCCACTCAGCAGAGCATTACAATATATTGCATGCTAGATCTTTCGTTGTTTCAAATCAATTCAATTTCTAATCATTTAAATAGAACACTCAGGTGTTTTTTTGTATTTGTTAATGACTACCTTATTGCTAAGGTCCCGCCCTTTATCTTTTCCTGAGGATGTATACTTTAAAATTTGCAATGCTCCATCCTCTCATTTCGTAATCATTAGCTACAAATAAGCCCCGCCGTTGCTTTCGCAAAGGATGCTATTTCTTTCTTAATCAACGTATTCATGCAACCGATTGGTCTTTGTTATATGACTCGGTTGAAATGAATACTGCTATTAATTTTTTTATCACACCCTCAATTCCCTCTTAGATATTTGTATTCCCAGTTTAATTCCTTCGACTGCTTTTTCTAAGGTTCACGACCAGATTAAAAACTCCCTAAAAATATAAATTATAAATATATTAAAAAGTTAAATAAGTCTGGTTCGAGTACTGACTTGGCTAAATATTCCATTGCCAAGTCGAACTTATTTCTTCTGAATTCTCAATGCTATGGGAATTATCTAACTCGTTGCAAAAGGCAATTTGGACAAAATCCGAGATAGTTTTACAATTTTGTAAACTTGAATCGTAAATCTTCAAGTTTGCCATCTTCTTTTTCTCTCGGGTAGATAAAGCTAAGGCCTGACAATATTCCTACTTGTCTACTTGAATAGTGTATTTTTTTTATCTATCACTTGATTCTTTTTTTTCTTTTTTTTTTTAACGCGAAACCCGATGCAACTTACTGCATCCCACCTCCCGCCCAATCGGCCGAGGGGCGCAGTCGTGTAACGTACGACACGAAATGCAAAGTAAATATAAAAAATATAAAAATAATATAAAAAATAATAGAAAAAAATTTACGATATAAACTACAAGTATGCGCACAGATACAATTACAAATAAATATAAGACTATCTACTTGCTAAATAGTTTTGAATAGAAGATTTTATACGAGGAAGAGAAGACTCCGAGCAGATCACTCTGTAATGCTTGTTATAGTCATCACAGAGCACCCTGAACGGTTCATGCAAAGCATAATTAGTTGAGCAAAATTGAAGCGATAGTGGTAGGAAATTACGTGTTCGTCTAGAAGGGATAGAGAAATTTAATTGTCTAGTCAACATCGAAGAGTCGATTTCACCAGTAATTAATTTATGAATAAATATTACACCCAGCATGGTTCTACGATTAATCAAAGAAGGAAGGTTAATCATCAGAAGTCTGCTGGAGTATGACGGTAACCGCACACGAGGATCCCAATTTAAACCACGAAGGGCAAACAACAAGAATTGTTTCTGAACGGATTCAATTCT
The DNA here is from genome assembly GCA_018903485.1 of Drosophila littoralis. Lineage (NCBI taxonomy): Eukaryota > Metazoa > Arthropoda > Insecta > Diptera > Drosophilidae > Drosophila > Drosophila littoralis. The sequence goes on from JAEIGF010000597.1 coordinate 606,661, forward strand.
GTCCTGATGGATAGCATATTGTGGTGATCAGATACATGAGACATACTCAAGAATAGGTCGTACCAAAAATTTATAAAGTGTTTTTGTCAGATCGTCAAATTCCTTCGACCATCGCTTGAAACCCATAACTATTCTGGCCTTATTGACCACGGTCTTAATATAAGAATCGAATTTAAGTTTATGATCCAGGATGACACCTAGATCATTAACTTTATTTGAAGTACTGTTAACACGCTCGAGCGGTAAGCTATCAAGGATGCAAGAAACCAATTTAGGAGGGCTTCTACCTTACATTTGGAACAGTTTAAGTTTAAGAGCTTGGTTACACACCGAGCCTGAAACGCATCAATGCAGAATAAGATCATTCAGCTTATGAAAATCAGCCTTTCGGAAACAACGCATACGTTTAGCTAATTCCGATTCCTTGATATGGACTCGGGCTGGTAAATCAATGACCATTTCCAGAGTTGGATGAATAGGGTCTTCAGGAAGGGTAAGCGGATCAATCCTGTGCACAACACTGTCGAACGAATCAAACACGAAAATTAGATCAAGAGATCTGTGTCTTGCATTGCGCACACGATTCACCTGCCGTAAGGACATTTCATGTAGACCGTCAGTAAATTCGTGTGACGAAGACGGCAACAGAGGGTTTGAGTCTGAAGGCGATGACCACTCGACATCTGGAAGATTAAAGTCCCCAAGAACTACTAAAAGGTCTCTATCAGAAAGTAGGGAGGATATTGATTTAATAGCATTAAGATGGGTTTGATAGGTGGACAAGCTAGATAACTGTGGTACATAAAACACCGGTAGTCCGGACGACGAGCCTTCTAGCGGCTGTTGTAAAATCAATTGTTGCTGTCGCCCTGCTGAATCAGTGTCCACAGCAGACCTCCCAGCTACCGGAGTAAAAACCGAGATGAGCTGCTGTGTGATCGGTGTAGTAGGCTGCTGAATTGCAGTCGGAGGCTGAAGGGTATTAGGCATCGGCAAATCACAAGAAGTGGTCTTTTTAGGCCCAGGAGTTTAAGGCTATTAATTTGGGTGTCCAGGTTTACGAAAACCAACAAGCAGACCCCTAAAGCCACTATTGGTCTGACGCATAAACGCCCGCATTTCACCGTCAATCTCCCTACACGAGTCGCAACTATAGTGCAAACCATTCCGTTTGGCAATAGCATCCCCCACTAGGACAGAGTAACCCGCACATTTAGAATGCTCGACATTATCACACAGCCAACAAGGTATGCTGGATTGACTTGCCGTAATTTGCATTTGGCAAGTTTTTTTGAAAGCAGACAACTTTACGGTCCATTATCATGGGTCTATACTGTAATAACGCAGCCAAATGTAAAATGAGAGCAGTTTAGATTAATAGCGTATAGAACACCAACAAGCGGCAGAAAGTAGAAAAATATCAAAGCGCAAGTTGAAAAAAAAGGTGAGAGAGCGCGAGAGTGCGAGAGTAGTCTACTTATAGATTGCTTGCTTGCTCACGAATTCGTGCACACCAAGAGAGGCGATGTGCAGTTAAACATAAACAACAAACAACAACAAGAAGCTTACCCACAGAGTTAATAGCGCAAGCGAACAATCAAAAATGCACAAGAACACAAATTAAAGAGTAGCAATATTTAAATGATAAAATGATCAGGCCACAAGCATGCACGCGCGATAGAATAAAAATTAACCGAGAAGGCAAACAGAATGATGGAAATATTTTAAATGCAAATATTAAAGCGTTGGTGTTTTATTAAAATCAAAATAAAACGGAGAGCACAAAAAAAACACGTCTGTTCGCTTTAGTCTATCCCTTGAATCTTCTGTCCTTCTATCTCTTTGGAAAGAGTATGATATCATTCCTCTCTATAAGAAAGGTGGAAAGTCAGATATAAAAAATTTCACCTGTAATTTTTTGCAAAACTATCCGCTATTTCTTAATTATTTGAAAAAATAATCACTTCGAATTTGCAGCATTTCTGCAAATCAGTTGTCTCCAATGTGCAATATGGATTCGTAAAGAATCGGTCAACTACGACCAATCTGCTCGTATTTACTTTCATGGTAAATTATGCGTTCCTTTCGAAAATGCAAGCTGATAACATTTACACTGACTTCAGTAAGGCGTTTGACTCTGTCCACCATGATATTTTACTTCTTAAGATTTACCGATTAGATTTCCATCCGTGTCTTTTGCTTTGGATTAGTTCTTAAAAGGTAGAACCCAAGGAGTAGTGCTACGTTACTTCTGGTGTTCCTCAAGGTAGTCATCTTTAACCTATACTCTTTACTCTTTTTATAAATGATATCCCCTCGGTTATATCACATGCCCGGGTACTTACGTATGCGACGATATGAAACTTATTCTATCATACACTAATCCCCTACTTCATTCTCGTCTACAAGATGATTTGAACGCTATGAAGCTTTCGTGTCCGGCCAATCAATTGCATCTAAATTGTTCAAAGTGTATGTTCATGACCTTTAATCATACTACACCCTATCTTGTTCGTTATACAATTGACAATACTCCATTGCAACGCATACTAACAGTTAGGTATCAAGGTGTTCTTTTTGATTCTAATCTCTGCTTCAATCAGCATATGGATACCATCGTTAATGGGGCAAAAGGACTAATTATAATAATTTACATAGTAGTAGCCCACAAAGTGGTACTTTTCAACACTGTTACTATATATGTATCTGCGCTCGAAATTTAAAAATTATATTTCGTGAATATGTATTATAATTAATTGATTTAAATAGTTTATTATGCTGCATATGTAAACTTATAACCTCTGACCACTGTACACATTTCTTACACATTTCTGAAAATGTCACATTTTTGCAAAATGTGTAATGTGCGGCCTGTACGCTTCCCCATAAGAAAACACATTTCACACATTTTTCAAAAATGTGACATTCGCCCCGAACATTTCGTGTTTTTTGCGTAAATGTGACATTCCTTAAGCCAGTGGACAGAGGCTATTAGTAGATGGTCTCAAAGAGGTTGACTAATGCATTAATAAATATTATCATTCGATTGAGTTATATATATACTAGCGGGTATAGCCCGGCCTTGCCCGTGGCACTTATGTTATAAAATCAATGTTCTCAAAAAGCTTTGAAAATTATTTTGAAACTTAGCGGACGGTAAAAAAAACTACTTTCATATAAAAGTTTTCCGCCCTTTTACCACTGTTGCAAGTGGAACTTCCAAAATCGCTGAAACACGTATTCATCATATTGTTATGTGGAACTTTGAAAATAAATTTTATGCAAATCGGACAAAACATAAAATTTACCAAAAAAAAATGTTGAAATGCACTTTCCACCGTAGCAGTTTAGATTTTACGAAATATGTGAAACACGTCTCAAATGATTTCTTATGTAGATCCTTGGAAATGAATTTGAGGGCGAAACGACAACCACCAAATCTTTGACCGCCATTTCCACCAAGGAGGAATACATTTTTGGAAAAGTGTGAAACACCCCTCAAATTAATTTGAGCACTGTTGTGGGTGGGATTTCCAAAATCGCTGAAACATGTACTTATATAGTTCATATGTAGAGCTCTGAAAAAAAAGTTTGAAGCAAATCGGACTAAATAGTCTTAGAATCGCACTTTTCCCCGAGGATGCTTTGATTCTGCGAAAAATGTGAAACACGTCTCAAATGATTTTTCATACAGATACATGGAAATTAATTTGAGCGCGAAACGTCATCCACCAAATCTTTGACCCCCATTTATACCAAGGATGGATGGATTTTCCAAAAAGTGCGAAACATCCCTCAAATGAATTTGAACAAAGAACTTTGAAATTGAGTTTGAGGCCGATCGGATGGTAAACAAAAAAGTTTCATACAACCGTTTTTCGAGGAATTTCCATACTTGCGGGTGGAATTTCTCAAATCGCTGAAACACGTATTGATGAAGTTCTTATGTAGAGCTCTGAAAATGAGTTTGAAGCAAACCGGACACTACATAAAACTGCACCAAAAAAAAATCTTTGAATCGCATTACTACCAAAGGAGTCTAGATTTTGCGAAAAATGTGAAACACGTCTCAAATGATTTTTCATATAGATCCTTGAAAATGAATTTGAGGGTGAAACGTCATCCACCAAATCTTTGACCCCCATTTCCACCAAGGAGGAATACATTTTGGAAACACCCCTCAAATTAATTTGAACAAAGAACTTTGAAATTGAGTTTGAGGCCGATCGGATGGTAAACAAAAAAGTTACATACAAACGTTTTTCGCGATTTTTCCATATGCGGGTGGAATTTCCCGAAACCCCGTCTTAACGTGCACCTTCATCACATAAAGTAACTACTGTGAAAATTTCAGCTTCCTAGCTCTTACGGTTTGGGCTGTGCGTTGATCACCAATCAGTCAGTCAGTCAGGACAAACAGTTATATATATAGAGATGTGTGTTACGGGACGAATTAAGCTATCGATTGTTTAGTATCAAGTATATTCTGAAAGTATGTACTTTTGCCCTCTGAATGTACGAGCACATTGTATTTGGTATGTTGCCGCCATTACTTAAATGTTAAGATCATTACTGTCGTGAGTTCGATGGCCGTGGGAGGAAAGACTGCGGTAAGATTCTGAGGGAATATAAGTTAAGTTTTAACCTATGTAATCCGTTCAGAATAAACACTTGCACTTGCACTTGCACTTGCACTTGCACTAGCACGTTTTGCATACGCTGTCTCCATCGGAGTAAGATGGCCAGGGGCCAGACGAAAACCTTGCAGTGTTCAAATTGCAACTCCAACTTCGTTTGGCACGCGACATGATCTTCAGTTATTATTGTAAGAAACTGCAAGGGCGACTTGCAATGGAGACAAGACGTGGTGTAACTTTAGAGTTACAGTGTGTGTACATAGACACAGCACAGGCAGGGCCTCCACCCCAGTTATTGAGTTACCATTGCTACGCAGCCAGCGTAAAATATAGTAGAAGTCATCTCCGAGCTGAATAGGATGACACAACGGTCACCCAGGAAAAGCCCACGGCTTCGCTGCGCTAGAGCACGAGTTGCAGAGGTCAAAAACTGGTCAGACACATGTGAGTACAGTTATTGATCCCGTTAAGTAGTGTAACCCGCCGCCATCTTTGATCGGAGCTTTGAGTGGAGAGCCATCGTCGAGTGGAAGTTTGAGTGAAACTGCAACTATGAGTGTTGTACCAATTTCAAATTTAAGTTTAGGTGAAACTATTGTTTTGAGTTGAACTGCCATTTTGATAAGATCACCATCTTTGAGTGAGGCATTGCCTACGTCATTGAGTGAAAATTTTTGAAGACAGTTGCAAATGGCAGAACGAGCTACAGTTAGGGATAACTGTTCTATAAAATCAAGCCGCTCGACGCCATATTGTTCTGCAGACATTGCGCAACGAACGCTCAGCTACACGCCAGCACAAGAGAACCAACAAGCGATCATTTTGGAGGCAACGCAGGCAACTGGGAACTTCGCATGGGCGACTCCCAGGAACGATGTATGCCTGCTACGCAAATTACCAGAACTACCCATGTTTGGAGGTCCACCTGAGGATTGGCCTATATTCTTCTGCGCGATAACGGAAACAACTTTGGCGTACAACTGTACGAATCTGGAGAATAACCAGCGATTGTTGAAGTCGTTGTTCATACATCCCAGAAATGTGAACAACGTGATTGAACAATTACGTTTCAGATATGGCCACCCAGAACAACTAATACGCAGCCAGCTAGAGGTGTAGGCCATTCAAAAGCACAGTATAGCGAAAATCATTCCATTTGTTACACGAGTGAGTAACCTTGCCGCCTTTCTACAATCAGCTTACGGAGAACTGCATTTAGCGAATCCTAAGCTACCAAGTAAGAGGGTGGAGTGGGCCAGACATGCAGCTACGATTAGCTGACTGTCGTACATTTTAGCGCCAGGCTTATGGATTACGCCAATGTGGTATGTACGATTGTGGACGTCGATAGTAAGGAGCAGATGCGTAGGGTGCTGTATGCCAGCATTGACCAGAAGGGCGACACCGAGGTCGCACCAGAGTCGAATCTGTTATGGACAACACGCAGTCAGGGACAACGAGTTTGACTCAACCTCTCCGCTAAAAAGGTGCAAGTTTGTAAAGAGGCACAGGCTTTGTTTCTCGTGTCTACGAGATGGCCACATGGCAAGAGTCTGCAATAGGAACAACGAATGTCAAGTCAATGGATGCCGGAAAAGGCATCATCGCCTTTTACATGACAATGATGCTATGAGTCACAATGTACCGCAGCCAGCAGGTGATGCAGTGATGAATACTGGACGGATGCCGCAGCCAGCAGATCCGCACACAGGGCCACGGCAGCCAGTGAATACTCAATTGACACAGCAAAGGAACTAAGGTTGTGTAGATAAAATGGAGAACGCCTACTATTCCGCATATTGCCAGTGACATTGCACGGGGCCAACAAGCGGCTCGATACGTATGTGCTCCTCGACGAGGGTTCGTCTGTATCGATGATCGACGATGAGCTACTGCGCGACCAAGAAGTAAAAGGGAAAGCAGGCAACTAAATATACAGTGGTTTGGTGGAAAAGCAACCAGAGAGCCGACCACAGTGGTAAGCATGGAAATTAGTGGAGCGGACAAATGCAAACGTCATGTGTTGCGAATGTGTGTACGCCGTGTCCAATCAGAGTTGGACTGCCAATGCGAAAAAGAAGGTTTGCACCACAGGGACCATATGCCGAAGCCACCGAGCTTGGATCGGTGGTTTTTGGGCCGGTGAGAAGTCAACCGACGGCAACGTCATCAAAGTCATGCCTCCTAGCAGTGTCGCAGGAGGATGCAATCCAAAAGATGGTAAATGCCGTTTTTGATATCGAGAACTTCAAAAACTTGAAGACACCACGGTGAAAATAGCGGAACGTTACCAGACAGATTTATTATGGAACCGTGATAATGATGAGTTGCCACGTAGCTACGATATGCCATACAAAATATTATTCAACATTGAGAGAAAGATGAAGCGTGACGATCAGTTTAAACGAGCCCATATGAAAATCATGGACGAATATGTTCATAAAGGATATGATCGACGATTGGAGCATCATGAGGTCGCTTTAGCCAACAGCGAGAAACTTTGGTATCTGTCGCACTTTGGAGTTGAAAATCCAATTAAGCCCGGTAAGATAAGACTGGTGTTCGACGCGGCAGCAAAGGTCGGTGACATTTCACTGAATTCGACGTTATCCAAGGGGCAGCAACACTACAAGTCGCTGCCAGCTGTTCTCTTCCATTTCCGGAAAGGTGCAGTTTGCGTTCGTGGATTCATCAGAGAGATGTTCCATCAAGTGTTGATTCGACCGCAGGATAGATGCGCCCATCGATTCCTGTGGCGGAACGGCGATCATCGCCGGAAGCCAGATGTTTATGAGATGAGGATAATGACGCCAAGCGCCGCGCACTATGTGAAGACCTTGAATGCCCTGCAATATCAGGATTCAGATCCTCGCGCGATTAAAGCTATTCTTGAGTGTCACTATGTGGACGACTATGTGGATAGGAAATACATGCAAATGCTGGATTTGAATTGTGATAGTTTAATTCAAGTTCGCCAACTGTAGCTGACGCCCTGGGTCAACATGGGGCTGCTAGGATCATTGGATGGGGCGAAGCTGAAGAAAAGATTCTGGGCATGTGTTGGCAGTGCGAGTATGCTTCGTATGTGCCAAGACGAAGTGTGCCCCAATGAATGTCAATTTCACGATTGGAATTGCAAGCAGCCGTGTTAGGAACGAGTCTGATGAACACTGTCAAAAGAGAGCACAGTATAGCGATCAACGTTGCTATACTATGGACTGACTTCAAAACAGTGCTGCGTTGGATAATCAGCACCCACCGTCGATATAAGCAGTTCGTCGGAAATCGAGTGGCAGAAATTTTGAAGTCAATAAAGGTTTCCCAATGGAGATGGGTACCTACTGCTGAAAATGCAGCAGACGACGCAACGAGGCCGCATTGCCAGGTAGACCTCAGCCAACGGTCACGATGGTTAAATGGGCCAACATTTTTGCAGCAGGCAGAAAGCAGCTGGCCGCAGCCCGAACCGGGTACGGAACACTCATCCTGCGATAACTTTTTTATTTGATTTTAGAGATTCTCTAGCTACAGTCGGCTGGTAAGGACGGCTTGGGTTCTAAGGTTCACGCGCTGGTGCCGTGGACAGAGGACTGAGCTTGAGAGATTCGGTCTCACCGCTACGAGAGAACTTACTTGAGAACTTGCTGATACGGCGAGCACAATCCGAAGCGTTCCCTGACGAGGTTGGAGCCTCGTACAATAGAGAATCAGTCGGTCATCCAAGCGACATAAGAGAGCTGGCGCTCTTCTTGGATGACAATGGAGTCTTGCGTGCGTATGGCACGATCGATGTGTGTGTATACCGCATATTGCGAGAAGGCCAATAATCTTGTCACACCGGCACGCACTGACGGAACTGATTGTTTATCACTACCATGTGAAAATGAAGCATCAAAATGTGGATGCAACGACGGGCGACATCAGGACCAGATTTTGGATAACAAAGCTGCGTCGAGTGTTGCGTACAGTAATATATGGATGTAGTGTGTGCAAGCTACATAGAGCGCAGCCAGCGCCACCTATAATGGGTCCTTTGCCAGAGGACAGACTGGAGGCCAATGGATGGCCATTTAAGTTTACGGGTCTGGACTACTTTGGACCTCTACTTGTGACGATTGGACGTCGGAAGGAAAAAAGATGGGTCGCCCTGTTTACGTGTCTGACAACAAGGGCCATACATTTGGAGTTGGCACATGACCTGTCAACTGATTCCTGCATATTCGAGATCAGGAACTTTCTTTGCCGTCGCGGACCTGTACTGAGGCTGCGTAGTGACAACAGAAAGAACTTTGTTGTGGTCAGCAGAGAAGCCCAAAGGCTCATAGATGTATTCGAGTTGGAGAAGATTCAGGGTAAGCTATCTTCTAGAGGCATTGATTGGATCTTTAACTGCACAGCGAACCCAGCTGAAGGGGGAATGTTGGGAATTCTCTGTTGCTTACCCACTTGCCGGTGTCAGTGGACCAGGAAGCCCCCTAACACCGAACTCAAGGGACTAGCTAATCTGCCTGACACACCCACTATCCACGAGCAGCCGGACGAGAGATGCGCCACAAGGAAGCAGTGGTGCATAGCGCGGCTATTATGAGACCATGAAGCGGTGGGTCTTGGAGTACCTGCCTACACTTGTGCGACGCATGAAATGGTGTGCGCTCGTTGAGCCGATTGAGTGATATGGTGTTTATATGCGACCAAGCCGTGCCACGCAGGGAGTGGCAAAGGGGCATATTAGAGGAGCTCTACTCTGGAACAGATGGAGTGCCTCGACGCCCCAGCATGCGCATGGCGGACGACAATCGAGTGCGACTGATGACTCGTCGTAAAAATAAGACATTATCGATAAAAATATTTTTCGGCCGTTACTGTTGGGAACCGATTTGTGCGAATGCCATTCGCACAGCAGATGTTGTGAAACAGTCGGGAACTCCCGACTAGAGCCTCTTACTTGATTGAAATTCATTAAAGCCATTACATGTAGTATATTTGAAATATTAAAGTCAAACATCTTTTGACTGGCTCCAGCAATTTTATTCAAAGCAAAAGAGAAACACAATATTGCTTAAATTATACCGATATATTTCGGCGATTGACTTTGGCAACCTAGAGGGCACTAAAACTAATAGACAAAAACAATTCAGATTTAAATAAATTAACATTAAATAAATTAAATTTAAATTGTTTTGTTTCGCTTTTTCAAGTGGAGATTGAAACTGTTTGACTGCCCAATTTTCTCATTCTGTTTAGTCGTGAGTTGTTTGGTGTGTTTATAATGTGTATCATTCTAATATTTGTCTTTTGTTGAAGTGTTGCTTTTGCTGTACGATTGTTGATGCATCAAGTTGTTTCTTAATCAGTGGGCATTACTGCTGTGTTTTATATATTATCAGATTTGTGTTGAGTTATCCCTGAGGGTTGTATAATTTTGTCGTGAATAGTGTAACGCATATAAGGAGACATCTCCGACCCCATAAAGTATATATATTCTTGATCTGTATCAACAGCCGAGGCGATAAAGACATGTCCGTTTATCCGTCTGTCCGTCTGTCTGTTTCGATGCGAACTAGTCTCTCAGTTATTAAGCTATCTTCATGAAACTTTGCAGAAGTCCCTCTTTCTGCTGCACGCAGCACATATATGTCCGATGTCCAGCTGGATCGGACCACTAAGTCATATAGCTGCCATAGGAACAATCGGTCGAAAATTAAGTTGTTGTATGAAAAATTTATTTGTTTATCAAGATATTTTGATTAAACAATGCGTAGAGATTTCACTCTGCTCCCTTCACTTTTGCAAAATCTTATTTATATCGGGCCATATAGCTGCCATAGGAACGATCGGTCGAAAACTAGGTTCTTGTATAAAAAACTTTTTTGTCTATCAAGATTTCTTGACCAAACTCGGCATTAACTATTTTCCCTGTGATGTTTAGATGCAGGTAAAGCACTATGAGCATTATGAAAAGGTTGGGTCTGCAAGGGTATTAAATCTTCGGCGTGCCGAAGATGGCCCTTCTTTCACGTTTTTAGTTTGGAATTGGTTGTGCGATAATAACTAATACTGTTGTAGTTATTGTGGTTTTCGCCTTCACATGGTATTTTGTAAATTATGTTACATATGTCCATCATTGGAATTTTAGCCTTTTTATTTTTAAAAAATGTTTGCAACGTGTTCGTAGTTTTGAGTGATTCTTTTGTTTCCTTATTGTTTTAGCACGCTGAGCTCTTGAGATGTTCTGATAGTCGTGGTACGTTGGGGACTTGTACATTTTAGTAGATTCTGTTAGCTTTTGTATTCTCATTTTTTGTATATTTAATATTGTTTTCATTAATTTGGTGTTTACAATACCAAACAAATTTCTGAATTCTCAGCACTATAAGAATTATCTTTCTAATTGCAAAAGGATATTTTCCCAAAATGACAGACAATAATATTGTAGGGTTGAAGGATAAATCTTAAGCCATCTTTATTTCTCTCGGAAATGTGGGCGTTTGTCGTTGCTTTCGTTTTTTTTAGCGAGTTCAAAGTGTTATTAAAGAAGTTCTTGAAAAATTTTCCTTATTATTTGATAAACCTATGTTTTCAAAGTTATTAAAATATCGGAACTGAGTACATTGATAAGAACCGAAATTGTGTATATGTTATTTTCAAATCAATATATATAGAACCTTATTACAAATAACCAATGTACGCCGAACAATCAAAAATTGAAAGACAAAAGTTGATGTCAAAAGATGTGGCCTTGGAGTGGAATAAGTCTGTATCCTATCCCAAAAATGAAAGAACCATATGCAGGTGTTTAATTGATGCAGATATAAAAACATACATATATAGCAAAGTCAATTCCTTTTATCACCACTCAAAATAAACTAAAGCGTTTGGCATTCGCGAAAATATACATCAACAAGCTTGTTTTGTTTTGGCGCAATGTCCTGTGCACGGATGAGATCAGTTTTGAGTTCCACTCATCACAAAAAAAGTTTTTGGAGGATTAAACAAAGATTATCGTAAAAAAATTCCCCTGAATGTCAAAAAGTAAGCCATGGGGGTGGGAGCGTTATGTTCTAGGGATCCGTTTCCAATAATGGTGTGTTAGACTTGATTCCCTTTGATGGTTCTATGAAGCAGAGTCAATATTTAAGAACATTAAACGATTTTGCGTTTCCCTCTGGCGACAGATTGACCGGGGAAGAATTTATTCTCTAGCAGGAGAACGCTCCTTGCCACAAGGCGAAAATTATTACCACATTTTTAAGAGAGTTTTGGGTGGAAACACTAGATTGGCCGCCCGAAAGTCCAGATTTGAACATTATTGAAAATGTCTTGTAAAGCGAAATGGAATCCCCGATCTGACTAGAACAAGAGACGAATCGATCAATCGAATTTATAAAAAAGAATATTATATGTAGTTAATAAACAATATTTTGTCAAAATACTTATACCACCTACTGAAATTCTTTATTTTTAGTTTTAATTAAAAAAAAAAACAAAACTTAATATTAAATATTCTTTAATCTATAGTTTTATACATTATACAATACAATCAATAATTTTGGTGTCTATTAAATAAGAAACATCCATCCAAATTAATTTTCATGTTTAAACTAGTCAAACTCCTACAAAAATCAGTTAAAGTTATGTAACAAAAACATAACAGTAATTTTATCAAATTATTTAAATAAAACATGGCCCAAAAGTATTGGCACACTTAGTTTTTTACTCGATTTATTTTTATGCTTTTACCCACCTGGCAACGCTAGTAGCAAGAACATGTGTTGCAATCTACCATTATTTGAAATCATACATAACTGTCAAATTTAGACTTGCATTTTGTCCTATACAATTAAAACAAGTAAGAGGTTCTAGTTGGGAGCTCCCGACTAGGGAATACCCGGAGCCAAAGACAATATAAACACTAAGATGAGTAACGCTATACAACCAAATGCTACTATGCAGCTTGATTTCATGAAAAGTGAGAACGCAAACGAAATCTGTATCATTGCGCTCTCACAGCCGAGAGAACGAAAAAGCTAAAAATAGAATGTAATCTCAGCTTCGGCTCTATGAAGGCCGTGCAATCAATTATGTTTGTATGCGTGTGAATATTAAATGTGTTGTTATTCACTGCTCTGGCAAAGTCTCTGTCTGGTAAAGAAATCAATTTTCTTAGTTTTCTAGCGCTGATTACGACCTATCCCAAATTTGTGTTGACATATGAATGCATGTTGTCTATTAAGGTTTGCTCCTAGACAATATGTATTTTTAAGTCGATGCAAATATTTACATAATTTCTTGAAATCAATCTTTAAAAAAATCTTTAAATCAAAATTTTGATGTAGTTATGCATGCATAATTCACACATACAAACATAGGGGGTTGCTGAGACAAAAACTTCTCTCGAGCATACACTGTCCAAAAACAAAAGTAAAATTAATCTATGTGTGCTATTTTCCTAACATAGTTATTCCACAAGATGCGCCTTGTGTAAAAATTAGTTTATTCTTAAATGTTCCGGTAAAATTTATCGTTAGGATCTAGGGTAATATATCATTTAAATAAAGCATGCATTTTATGGATAAGGCAAAGATATTTCGTGTCGATCGATGCGAACTAGTCTTTCAGTTTTAAAGCTATCTTTATTAAACTTTCCAGAAGTCCCTCTTTCTGTTGCACGCAGCACATATGTGAAAACCAGCTGGATCGGACCACTATATCACTATATCGGCATTTATTAGTTTTACTATGCTCCTAATCTATATGCAAAATTCTATTAAGATCGGACCACTATATCATATAGCTGCCATAGGAACGATCTATCGAAAATTAAGTTCATGAACGAAAAAAAACTTTGTTTATCAAGATATCTTGACCAAACTCGGCATTTATTAGTTTTACCATGCTCTTCATATATATGCAAAATCCTATTTAGATCGGACCACTATATCGTATAGCTGCCATGCGATGTCAAAATACTTACGCCGCTGTCTAGTGGCATTCTTATCAGCAGAAAGAAATGACAAAAGATAATATACAAAACATTTCGCATATTTACAGTTATAATTATGCACTTGACTTTGATTGTAATTTTCGCCTCGTTGAATACAACGGGACTTAGCAAAAGAGACAAATGATTAAATGTAAACTATGTCAAAATAGATATGGCGTCTAGTGAACATCCATTGAAGAATATGTCTACACTTGGTGCTAACTGCCACTTGACTACCAAGTTGACGACACGTTAACTTGTTTAAAATCTTTAATTCTTAACCTTTATTCTGAGAAATTAATAGGCGAATAATTGAAGCACATCCAATGTTTGTATAATATACCTGCAACTACTCACCTTTTATGCTAAGCCGGAGAATTCAAGTAATTATTTGTCCAAAACTAAAGAACTCCCTTCCGGGTTAACTAATTAATATTGATATATCAAGTTGGCAAAGTTGTTTACCATATGACCATGATTTTAATAAAGTGGATCAAACCGGAGGAGGCCATATTATATAAGATGCTCCAGATTCATAGATCTGGAAAAATCATAATGAAATGCGACAAGCAAGCAAACAAAAAGAGGAAGGCAAGCAGTCTTTCGAAATAGTTTGCTAATTAATTAGAACCGTTAAAAAAGATTGTTTTCTTGTTTACATTTTAAATGCTCTTATTCGTCCACGTACATTGAAAATGTTTGGATTTCTTAGTTGTTTGACGCTCTTCTGCCCTTTTACGGTCTGATAATTTACCGGCTTTTTGCAAAATGTTCCGAATGGAATACGGTTAAAATAAATATTTTTACCAAAGAGGAAAAATATTCTAATGATTTTAAGTTTAATTTAAACTCAAATCAGAACCCTTTGCGAAAAAATAAAAATAAAGTGTGCATATACAACTGATACTCTATACGACATTTTATCGATTACTCTGCCTAATAAACACTATTTTAGTTTGTTAAGACCTCCTTAGGTCCCTCTTAAATTGAACCCATTATAAGAGATACAGCTGTGCACCTCATGTTCTAAATACGAGAGGCACTGAAAATTTCATGGGGATCAGATGGTTTTTTTTTTGTACAGCCCCTTAAAAAACACAAATAAAACACGTCGTTGAAGCTACAAACTCCAAATGCAAAAGCGCGCGAGCGAACCGTCCTCAAGATTCCACTTTACTTGTTGAGGCAAGTGAATCTTATAGCTCGTGATTTAACTGTAAAGTTGAAAAAGTAGTATGCTGGGTATAAGTTAAAAAACCTTGTAAATGCAAAAAAAAAAAAAAAACTAACCGTGTACAACCATAGAACACATCTTACCAGGTAAATACAGCCGTTATCCTTGGCGAAGGAAAAGTTACCGATCCTATTAGAGTTATCAGACATCTGAAGAACTTAATATATCCAAATCTGAACAGATTTAAAAATGTATATATGTATATATTTTTTTATAAATGAAGCCAAAGGCTGGATAATTGCACTTTCCATACAAAATATTGATGGTTCAAACGTACAAATAATCGAATCAAGAATTCCTGTTGCAAGTGATCCTTATGAGTACTTGCTACCATTTTGTTATGCCCAGGGGAAGTAAGACTGCTGAGAGTGGCAGCCGAACGCCGGCCTCGAGAGCCAAACGATCAGTAGGAAGCCGTATCTCGCTCAGCGCGCAATTTCGCTGCGACTGATGCTTTTTCATAATACATGTTTGTTAGTTAAATTCCTTACAGCCCAAAAAAATATGTGTGTATCCATATGCAGATTGCTTTGTGCACTTGTCTGGATATCATTCTCAATGCACACCTTTTCAAAAAACCCCTAGATCTACAAACATACATATATAGATAGTGACATATTCACAACAACAGCATTTTGAACCACTGTTCTTCATAAGCTACATTGCATGGCATAACCCACTGTGTGTTTACAAATTGAATAATCATAACAATAACATGCCTTCTGCATCCGAATTCAAATAACGCTAACAGCAGCAAAAATCCTAAGATCAGAATTTCTTCTGCAGCCGAGCTCACATATTGTCAACAATCATTTATAAACAAAAACTGATCAACAGAAAGGCGCTAGCATAAACAAGCTGCAGCGGCTGTCCCTTTGCAAAAAGTCACGTACTCCAATTATTATTTAGCTTTAAATACAGCGTAAGCCAATTTTTGTACTTCAGTCTTAATCCAGATATTCAACATAATAAACTGATAAAAATTCACTCTCGTGAAATAATGTCTTTTTATTCAAACTCATAACTACGTTATTGGCGCAGCCGGTAGGATACCATTTTGTGAAAAGAAATAAATTAAAGTTCGTGAGTGATACGATCAATTAAAGAGAGGCTTATCCATACAACTGGTGTCTTCTCTGATCAACAAGTGTAATTGTGCACAGTATTACAACTAAATCGAATATATTTCAACCCCAAAATTCGCTATCCGCAAAAGAACTTAACGTGTCAAAACAATTCAAGCAACTTATAAATCCAATTCGGTCGTTGCAACAAAGTGAATTTCGTGACACAAACTAAATAAAAAAAAAAAAAAAATGGAGCAACAAGAAGGCTCTCATGTGGCTGCACTTGCAGCAATGAATAAATTAAACGAACAAAATTTAAACCAATTGCTTCAACAAATACGGAACGTGCCAGCTTTTGAGGGAGACCCTATAACCCTGGGTCCATTTATCAGAAGGATGGATTACCTGCATCAACTGTACTCTACTCACAATTAACGACAACAATGCATCATATTCGGGGCGATTGAGCTCCAGATATCCAGAGATGCCCAGAAGGTTCCTAGAATGCTGCAAATCAACAACTGGTCCCAACTCAGGGAAGCCTTAATCTCCGAATACAAGACGCAAACACCCGTGGAAGAACTACTGCGAAGACTATATAATACCAATTATCAAGGTTATTTACGCAAGTTTTGTAGTGAGGTAGTTATAACGGACAAGTTAGAATTAGAAGGGAATTTAGACAATTCCAGATTGTATACAAACGCTATGCATAACACTGTAAAAAACTTAATAAATAAAAAATTACCATATAGACTCTTTATGTCACTCGCAAGACATGATATATCCACTATTTCAAAATTAAAACAAGTAGCTCAAATGGAGGGCTACTATGAGGAAAATTATTATAACAATAATAAAAAACAAAATACTAACAATGCTATAAATTATACAGGAAATACTAAACCTCAATTTACCCCAAGTTACATAACTAACAATAATCAAAGCCACAATTTTTCACATCACCCTCCGAACAACCAAACTTATTTTAACCAAAATAAGCAACTAGCTCAAGAATTCAAACAGAATTTACAACAAGCACAAATAAATAACCCCATAAATCAAAATATTTCTCAAGGTAGATATATACCAAATCAACCGTACAAGCGTATACGAGAAAATACTAGTGGTTCCCAAAAAATGCAGGTTGATGAAAATTATCAACAATCAGAATACTATCAGGGTAACTATGTACAAGAAGAGTGTGGTTGTCAGAACAACCAATATGGGGTTTTTCATAATAATGAAATAAGAGACGAACATTTTCCAATTGGAGCCTCGGGTCAAGCCAGTACATAGAAATTACAATTAATAACAGACGCTACAGAGGGCTATGATGAGGGAAAACTTCCTTAATATACCAGTTTATACAAGACCTACTTCGATTAGAACCATGACAGCGATATCAAAACTAAACCATTATGTATCCACTGCACCTAATAAACTCTTTAGGCAAGATCAGATATTTTACATACATGATTTGTCACCTCATTATGATATACTTTTAGGCAGAAATTTATTAAAGGCAAACAACGCCATAATTGACTACGCTCATGACAGAATAATAATTAGCGAGAGATCGTTCAATCAGAAGAAATTAGTTTGGGATCCAAATTCAGAAAAAAACTTCGAAGCATATTTAAAGCCAGAAAGTTATACACAAGAAATTAATTACGCAATAAGTAATGAAATAACATCGGGAGAAGATTACCGAGTTGATCATCTAAACGTTGAAGAAAAATCAAAACTATTAAAATTACTGAACAATTTCAGTGACATCCAATATCGAGAAGGTGACAATTTAACCTTCACGAGCATTGTTAAGCACGAAATTAATACACATCATGAAAATCCAATTGACAAGAAACCATACGGTTACCCTTTCGCTTTCGAACAAGAAGTCGAAAAGCAAATTAAAGATATGTTAACCCAAGGTATTATTCGGCATAGCCAGTCGCCTTATTGTAGTCCCTTATGGATCGTACCAAAAAAGGCAGACGCCTCAGGAAAGGCAAAATTTAGATTAGTGGTCGATTACAGAGGATTGAACGACATTACAATCAATGATAAATTCCCCATTCCAAACATGGACGAGATTTTGGGAAAATTAGGAAGATGTCCATACTTTACAACAATAGATTTAGCAAAAGGTTTCCATCAGATTGAGATGGACAAAAACTCAATTAATAAAACAGCAGTTTCTACCAAATACGGACATTACGAGTATTTTCGAATGCCATTTGGACTTAAAAATGCACCAGCAACATTCCAAAGGTGCATGAATCACGTTCTTCGTGATTTAATTAACAAGCATTGTCTTGTTTATTTGGACGACATTATTGTCTTCTCCACATCACTTGAAGAACATTTAAATTCAATAACTGAAGTTTTTGAAAAATTAAGACAGGCAAATTAGAAACTTCAATTAGATAAGTGCGAGTTTTTAAAAAAGGAAACAGAATTCTTGGGCCATATTATAAGTCCAGAAGGCATACGGCCAAAGAAATTGAAAGTAAAAGCAATACAAGAATTTCCTTTGCCAAAAACATCAAAGGAAATTAAATCATTTCTAGGTTTATGTGGTTATTTTTTTCTCTTTACCTAAAGAAAGCGGCGAAAATTGATATTAAAAATGTTGAATACAATAAAGCCTTTGAAAAATTAAAAATATTAATTACAAACGACCCAATATTAGTATGTCCAGACTTTAATAAAAAGTTTCAGGTAACAACCGACGCAAGTAATTTTGCATTAGGAGCTGAGTTGTCACAAGATAACAAGCCAATTAGTTTCTCAAGTAGAACGTTAATCGTTCATGAACAAAATTACAGTACAATAGAAAAAGAGCTTTTAGCAATAGTGTGGGCAGTAAAATATTTTCGCCCATATTTATATGGCAGACCATTTGACATTTTAAGCGATCACAAGCCACTCGTTTGGCTAAACAACATTAAAGAACCCAACATGAAATTACAACGTTGGCGTATTAAACTTAGTGAATATAAATTCTCAATCAAATACTTAGAAGGAAAATTAAACCACGTAGCAGATGCTTTATCACGCATCAAAATTGAAGAAAATATGCTAGGCGAACAAGATATTAACACACAAGCTACAGCACATAGCGCTGAAGAAGATAATGAAAATTTAATACATTTAACAGAAAAACCATTAAACTGTTTTAGAAGACAAATATAAATGATTGGAAGTGATACCGAGCAAATAGAAGTTGCACCATATTTTAAAAAATTAAGAATAAAAATCGAATATTTAAACTTAAACATTGAAAAAGCTAAACAGATATTGATAAAACATTTTTGCAACAATTCAAGCGTATTATACATTGAATACGATTCCGATTTTGAGATAATACAACAAGCCTTTAAAGAAATAATGAACCCCAAAACAACTCGAATATTACGAACAAATATTAAACTGAAAGACATTAGGAGCTATGCAGAATTTAAAGAAATAATAGTTAGCAACCACAAGAAACTTTTACATCCAGGCATCGAAAAGATGGTCAGACTTTTTAAAGAAACATATTATTACCCAGACTATCAAAATTTAATCCAAAACATAATTAACGAATGTGAAGTTTGTAATCTAGCTTAAATTCATCACAGGAACACATCTTGTAAATTTAAAATTACACCAGAAGTAGAAAACTGTAGAGAAACTTACGTAGTAGACATTTATTCAATAAAAAACCACAGCTATTTAACATGTATTGATTTATATTCAAAATTTGCAAATGTAATTGAACTTAACGGCAAGGATTGGATGGAAGTTAAAAGAGGACTCATCCAAATATTTAACAACATGGGAAAACCTATGACTCTGAAGGCAGATAGTGACAGTGCTTTTATGAGTCTTGCCCTGAAAGAATGGTTGAATAAGGAAAAAGTTGAAATTCAAATAACAACAAGTAAAAATGGTGTAGCGGATATAGAAAGACTACATAAGACAATTAATGAAAAAATACGCATTATAAATACTGACGATGACGAAGAAAATAGACTCATGAAAATCGAGGTAATTTTATACACTTATAATCATAAGCTAAAACATAACTCTACTGGCAGAACTCCAGCTGACATTTTCATTTACGCAGATACACCTAATTATAATATCCAAATTATAAAAGAGACCAGAATAAATAATCTTAATAAAAACCGAAATGATTTCGCAGTAAATACAAAGTTTAGGAAAGCACCCATAATTCACGGTAAATTACATAACCCTTACAAACCCACTGGGAAAGTAGAACAAATTGACGAAGCTCATTTTAAGGAGACTAACAGAGGTCGAAAAATTAAGCATTATAAAACAAATTATCAAAAACAAAAAAAATTAAATAAGAGCAAATATTTACAGGAGGACGAAGTTCCAAAACAGGACATATAACATTCATTTTGCTGGCACTAATGATGTCAACACTATTACCAGGAAGTAACAACCAGTTTATAGATATTAACCCTATTAAATCAAATAATGGATACTTACTCTTTAAAATAGGCATGATAGACATACCCGATAATTACGAGCACCATTGCCTCACAATAAATTTAACAAAGACAGAAGACACATATGACAAATTAATGTTACAAACAAACAAATTTAAGGACAGAATACAAATTCAATATTTGACAGAAAAGTTGCAAAGAGAAATAAACGGTATCCGAATAGTAAAAAGAAGTAAGAGAGGATTACTTAATTTCGTAGGAACAACATACAAATACTTGTTTGGAACTTTAGATAACAACGATAAGGAGGAACTTGAAGAAAAAATGAATTCAATAGCTCAAAATAGTATTCAAATAAACGAACTCAACCATGTAATTGAAGCGGTCAACCAAGGAATAGAAATAGTAAACAAAGAAAGAGAAGAATTTAAAGTACTGGAACTACTTGCATTCAACTTACAACAATTCACAGAATATATTGAAGATTTAGAAATGGGAATGCAACTAACTAGATTGGGAATTTTTAATCCAAAATTATTAAAACACGACTATCTCACAAACGTTAATTCCGAAAAGCTACTTAACATAAAAACATCTACTTGGCTTAGATCAGATACGAATGAAATTTTGATTATTTCACACATTCCTAGAGAAATAAATAAAACCCCATTATACGAAATCCTACCCTACCCGGACGATGATAAAAATATTCTACAAGACGAAACACAATACAAATACTACTCACATAATAATAATTTATACAACAAGGACAAGAAAAAATTAACTATTAACCAACGCATATTAGGTATAATAAAACAATCTAACACTAGTTGCAGATTTTCAAAAACACATCTAATAACACAAACTAACTATATCGAACCAAATATACTTATAACATGGAACTTACCCAAAATCACATTGAATCAAAACTGTATTAAAAATGATATCTTAATTGAGGGAAATAACATAATAAAAATTCATAATTGCTCAGCAATACTTAATGAAATATCTATAAGCAATATTAACTCAGACTACACACAGAGTATATACGTAAGAAATAATATTACTAAATTAAAGCCACTTTCGTACATTCAAACAAAAGAAATAATTTTCGAAAATATTAAAGAAATGAAAATATATGTAATCATCATATTAATCATAATAATGTATCTAGCATATAAGTTTATAAACATACCCAAACAAATATTTATTAAGAAAGTAAATGTTATTGATCAACCACCTGCACAACTCCCAGTTGAACTTGAAATTGAAAATTAACAAGAAAATTTAAATATGTTACCAAAATTGTATCCTAGCATTTAAAGAATATTTTTTATTATACTTACCTTTTTCATATACCCTACACGCGTGAGGACACGCTTTATTTTTAGTGGGGAGGAGTGACATATTCACAACAACAGCATTTTGAACCACTGTTATTCATAAGCTACATTGCATGGCATAACCCACTGTGTGTTTACAAATTGAATAATCATAACAATAACATGCCTTCTGCATCCGAATTCAAATAACGCTAACAGCAGCAAAAATCCTAAGAGCAGAATTTCTTCTGCAGCCGAGCTCACATATTGTCAACAATCATTTATAAACAAAAACTGATCAACAGAAAGGCGCTAGCATAAACAAGCTGCAGCGGCTGTCCCTTTGCAAAAAGTCACGTACTCCAATTATTATTTAGCTTTAAATACAGCGTAAGCCAATTTTTGTACTTCCGTCTTAATCCAGATATTCAACATAATAAACTGATAAAAATTCACTCTCGTAAAATAATGTCTGTTTATTCAAACTCATAACTACGTTATTATATGTATTATGTGGATGTGCGCATAAGTAGATCACGTCTATTGTCGCGATCCACAATTATTTTCTTCAATGGGCTGGCGCTGCCTTCGGTTTTTTGGTAGACCCTTTTGTGCCTGCGGTAGGAAAAGGCAAGTTCGTCGCGTTGTCGCAATGGACGGTCTGTGGGACTCCTCGACGGCCGACTAACTTTTGAAAAGCCATTAAAAATGTTTTAGCGGATAAGTCAGATACTAGTTCTAAGTGAACCGCTTTGGAGGCGAGGCAAACAAACAGTGCTATGTACGACTTATACGTAGGCTTCCCACGCATTCGAAAAGTCGTGCTAATTGGGCCACAAAAATCGACGACACAGATAGATCGCTCCATCTGCTGGTAAATTTCCCATTAATTGTGTTAGCAGACGAGGTTTGCATTTGAAGCAACGGATGCATGATATCACTGTCTGACGACAGACCTCTTGAGCATGACAATTCGTCAAATGCAGGTATCTATTAAAGCTTCTAGCGAACTTTTTTTTAAAGGCAGCGGAAACTTGGCATCATATGAAATAGGAGCATTTACAAGTCGTCCCCCTATTCGCAACAACGAAAAGGAGCACCAAGATCTATTATACTCATGTATAAATGGATTAAGACGCTGCAGGCTATGACCCACGCGTGTCCCCTTTCGAACACTATCTATGTCATCTTTAAAGTCAACTCGTTGGATTACTTCAAATATTTTCTCGAAAGCTTCGTTCCTTTCGAGTGCCGTAGGGATACTCTCAAATTGTACATCTCGATTTTTACATTTTTGAATGAAGCGGAACACATAAGCAAACACTCTTAGCAGCCTGGCTTGCGATAAGAAACTATCGATAGTTTCCAAGATATCTGGTCGGTCTATCATAGCTGCTAGTCCAACAGCTGTTTTGCGTACTTCTAGAGTTCGCATCTCATCTGTTGCTGGTTAACCGGCCAGGATTCTCTTGGTTCCTTCAAAAATAAAGCCCCATCGAACCACATCGTCGCAAGTAATTCATCAACATCGCAGCCTCTTCAAACAATATCTGCTGGGTTTTGCTTAGTAGGTACATGGCGCCATTCAGCTTTCTCTGTCCATTCTTGCATTTCAGCCACTCGATTTGACGCAAATGTTGCCAAAGACGAAGGATGTGACCGAATCCAATGAAGCGTGACTTCGGAATCAGACCAAAAAACCGTCCGTTCAATCGGTAATCTTATGAGACTTCTGACTCGATGGCAAAGATCTGCGAGAAGATGAGCCGCGCCCAGCTCAAGTCGGGGAAGATTCTCCGTCTTGAGGGGGGCTACTTTAGATTTGGATGTCAACAATAAAGCACGATAACCTTCTGCAGTATGGCTGCGTATATATACGCATGCGCCAAACGCTCTTATTGAGGCGTCGGCGAAACCATGTATCTCGATCGGGAAAGTTAGTTCTGTAAACACATATCTTGGTATCTTTTTTCGTTGCAACCGAATCAGAGTTGATTTCAGTTGCTGCCACGAGTTACCCGAACTCTGAGGGACAGATTCATCCCAGTCTAACTTCTGAACCCAGACCTCTTGGAGTAGGATTTTTGCCTTGATTATCAGAGGGCTTAACAGGCCAAGGCCAGGTCAAATAGCCGCGATGTCAACAAGAGGTTCTCTACGCATGCAGCACTAGTCAGTAAATTGTCGGCATAAAAGTCGTGCCTGATAATGTCGGCAGCTTTAGGGTGTGATAACTCGCTCATGTCACTAAGCTTTATTTAACACCGTATTGCCAACAATGGGGCGGGCGCAGTGCTGTAAGTTACAGTGTTTAACCTAAAGGACCTCAAAGAGTCAGATGGGTTCTCGATCTGCTTCATGAACCATGACCTGCCTATACATCCTTTTTATTTCAGCTGTCAATGTGGCTCTCACATAACTGCCGTTCAACTGTTCGGACCCCTTTGGCTGAAGGCAACTGTTCCAGTGACCAAAATTTCTGCAATGTTCAGCATGAGTCTGATACAATCCAGCCAACAAGTGTCTTTTGCAGAATCGGACAATTCGGACCTTGTTTAATCTGACCGACAGACAGAAGCCCAAAGAACGTCTCAACTCCGATGAGCATGTCGATCTTCTGTGGATTATGAAAATATGGATCAGCCAATTACAGGTTCTCAGGGATTTTCCTACCACTGACATTGACCGTATGGTCAGGCTGGTAACCCGAAATGGTCTTCAAGATCCACAAATCTAACGCGAACTAACTGCAATTGACTCCCAACTTCACCACTGTATGAATCTTCGTTCTTACTTGAGTATTGCATTGAGCAATCCAAAGTAAGCTGATACTGGCCTCTTCTCTACGCAGCTGCAATCGTTGTGCTAGCTCGTCTGTTACAAAATTTGTGATCCAGAATCGAGTAAAGCTCTAGCCAAAACGAGCTCGCCACTTATCGTTTTAACGTTATCGACTGCGGTGGCTACGATTACACTATCAAACACATTCGCATGTATAGCATGTGAAGTCGATGGTTGATCCTGTGAGGAGTCAAGGGGTGGTGGTAACGCTCGAGTGTTAAATACGGCAGAGTATCTAAGCAACAGTGTGTTATGAGAACGACTGCATACTCTGCACTTGTTTGCCTTACATTTGGCAACAGTGTGCCCCTTCCGAAGGCAATTGATGCATAAAGGAGCCGCCTTAGCGAACTCAAATCGCTGCTGTACTGATAACGCGGCATATGCTGAGCAATTCAATATCGAATGACCTTTGGAACCGCAATATAAACATTTGGGGGTCACTTGATCGTTTCTTCCACTAGCCACAGAACACGAAAACGAACCTCGATTATTGTTTTTGGAAACAGCCTTTGACTCTGACTTCGGGCCATCGGACGAAGCTTTGGCTGACTCTTCAGCAGAAAGGTGTTGATATCTACGATTCAAGGCTGTTACACAATCACTGCATAGTGGAATGATTGCATAATCGAGTTGATCCTCCCATTTTCGTCTGGTCATTGGTCAACTTTGCTCATAACGAGGTGTACGTGAATCGCGTTAGAAATCTTTATGTAATCACCTATTGACAGGAGCGAGCCATAGATGGCGACAGTGTCAATCATTGATCTGAATGATGCCGCAGAAGGCTGCGCTATTTTTGGCAGGCTAAAGAGAGCCGAAATATTTTCATTAAATATTAGACAATCATTGTCGTATACTCTCTTGAGGCAGTCTAGTGCTTTTAAATAATTGTCCTCGATGACTTGAAGGGCTCTAACAGTGCTTAGAGCTTCACCTGAGAGACATGAGATCAGATGATTGCATTTCTCTATGCTCGGGATCGCATGATCGTTATGAACAAAAGTTTCGAACAGGCTAAGAAAATTCTTAAGCTCGGAGTATTTTCCACTAAACTTGTGAAGTGCTAGATACGGAAGACGTGTGCGTTGACCCGCAACGAGCATGCCTATAGGCGTTGCCGCACTTAATGTCTTGATAACGGACCTTAGACGAGCCTTTGTCGTTGTACAAAGTTCTTCGAGCTCAGCACGATACCCATCATCTGGGTCAAAAGATCCTTCTCGAGTCTGATATTTTAACGCTGTATCTATATGTGAGGCCAGCACATCTTATCTACATTCTAACTCTGTAGACTCTAGGTGTAATTTACCCTTTATTATTTGATCATTTGACATATTGTGTTTCTTTTGTGAATCGTCAAAACTTTCCTTGGTAGCCATATTTGACTCTAAATTCGATTTAGTAATTATTAATTTAAATCAAATCGAATTTGCCAAACGAATTTAAACACTGATATGCCTGATCAAAAAAGCGTAGGGTAGCCAGCGTCTCTTGACCGAAACGCGCCAACGAAAAATGTGCACAGCAACCGCTTAGCACAAAGCGGGACGAAAAATAAACGGGCTGCAGCTGGCTTGCTTTGTACGTGTATATGTATGCGTGTACTGCACTTATATACAAGCGCTTTGTCTCGGACAACTGGATAATTTACAGTGGTTGCGAGTGATAGCAAGAAGGGGGGAACGACAAAGCTAAGCGAAATGAGATTGTAGTGACATATAATTTTTGACACTAATTCGCTCAGAAGCACTAATTCGCACAAATACTTAATTATATGTAGGAAACTCCAAAGCGGTTACTTAGTGCATGCAAAGATTAATCATGCTCAACTACTTGACATATGTTCCCAGAATTGAAAGCGTTGGCTTCATTAGCGCAACCAAACCAATAGAGTTGGGCTTTCAATTTATAGCACAGTACCTGCTGATTCATTATTATTTTAATATTTCCGGCCGACGCGAATTTATTTTTATTTTCAACTTCAATTCACTCGCGAACCACAGCTTTGTACTTAAACCACTTGTTTGTTTTTTACACACAATTATCTTTTAAAAGAGTCCACCCGGAGACCCCATGAAAAATTATATTAGTTTATATTATTAAACAAATTAAAACTTGTGGTGGCTTTAAAAGATTGGCGTGCGGTTTAGTGCGTATAGCATTGATATAATTCGACAATTGAACTAAAGCCTACATTACACTAAGGCGGCGAAGCGAGGCGAAACCGCTCCAAAGCGAGTGATAAAGCTTTATTGCGTTCTCGCTCCGCCCTAAATCTAATTTACACTATTGATGTTTCATGTTTCATTTTCATTTCCTTTTAAAATTTCCGCCACTATCCGTCCTTATGTCTGCCACTCTAATGACGCCGTCCTCTCCTGCGTGTATTGCCGCCACTCTGCCGATCAGCCACTGCTGGGGCGGCAGATTGTCCGACGGTGCCACTTGCTCTGTACTTGGAGTCCGAGCACATACACTTTTGTTGCTTGAGCAACGAGACAGCTCGCCAACGATTCAAGCAGGTGAGACCCTGCTGGTCCGGGCTCCCCTCTGCTGGCAGAGCCCTCACCAGTAGGTGGCCTCGCCATCGCTTGGGTCTTCGGTTATTGCTCCCAGGGGCCTGGAATTGAGGACGGCTTCCACTGGGACAAGAGTCGTCTGCAGCTCTTCGGCCGTTAGCAACAGGCTGCCTACCGTTCATAGGAGTAGGTGCTTTGCTAGATATGTCTGTGGGACTCCTCGACGGCCGACTAACTTTTGAAAAGCCAATAAAAATGTTTTAGTGGATAAGTCAGATACTAGTTCTAAGTGAACCGCTTTGGAGGCGAGGCAAACAAACAGTGCTATATACGACTTAATGCGTGCTAATTGGGCCACAAAAATCGACGACACAGATAGATCGCTCCATCTGCTGGTAAATTTCCCATTAATTGGGTTAGCAGACGAGGTTTGCAATTGAAGCAACGGATGCATGATATCACTGTCTGACGACAGACCTCTTGAGCATGACAATTCGTCAAATGCAGGCAGCAAAGGCAGCGGAAACTTGGCATCATATGAAATAGGAGCATTTACAAGTCGTCCCCCTACTCGCAACAACGAAAAGGAGCACCAAGATCTATTATACTCATGTATAAATGGATTAAGACGCTGCAGGCTATGACCCACGCGTGTCCCCTTTCGAACTCTATCTATGTCATCTTTAAATTCAACTCGTTGGATTACTTTAAATATTTTCTCGAAAGCTTCTTTCCTTTCGAGTGCCGTAGGGATACTCTCAGATTGTACATCTCGATTTTTACATTTTTGAATGAAGCGGAACACATAAGCAAACACTCTCAGCAGCCTGGCATGCGATAAGAAACTATCGATAGTTTCCAAGATATCTGGTCGGTCTATCATAGCTGCTAGTCCAACAGCTGTTTTGCGTACTTCTAGAGTTCGCATCTCATCTGTTGTCAGATGCTGGTTAACCGGCCAGGATTCTCTTGGTTCCTTCAAAAATGAAGGCCCATCGAACCACATCGTCGCAAGTAATTCATCAACATCGCAGCCTCTTGAAACAATATCTGCTGGGTTTTGCTTAGTAGGTACATGGCGCCATTCAGCTTTCTCTGTCCATTCTTGCATTTCAGCCACTCGAGTTGACGCAAATGTTGCCAAAGACGAAGGATGTGACCGAATCCAATGAAGCGTGACTTCGGAATCAGACCAAAGAACCGTCCGTTCAATCGGTAATCTTATGAGACTTCTGACTCGATGGCAAAGATCTGCGAGAAGATGAGCCGCGCCCAGCTCAAGTCGGGGAAGATTCTCCGTCTTGAGGGGGGCTACTTTAGATTTGGATGTCAACAATAAAGCACGATAACCTTCTGCAGTATGGCTGCGTATATATACGCATGCGCCAAACGCTCTTATTGAGGCGTCGGCGAAACCATGTATCTCGATCGGGAAAGTTAGTTCTGTAAACACATATCTTGGTATCTTTTTTCGTTGCAACCGAATCAGAGTTGATTTCAGTTGCTGCCACGAGTTATCCGAACTCTGAGGGACAGATTCATCCCAGTCTAACTTCTGAAACCAGACCTCTTGGATTAGGATTTTTGCCTTGATTATCAGAGGGCTTAACAGGCCAAGGCCAGGTCAAATAGCCGCGATGTCAACTAGAGAATGTTCGGGTTTGTCGCATCAAGGCCCATGAATGAATCGTTAGTCTTGAATTGAAAGGCATTTTCATTCGGCAACTACAACACGCCAAGTGTTTGCGACACTGCAGACTTAATTGTCTGAAGGTTCTCTACGCATGCAGCACTAGTCAGTAAATTGTCGGCATAAAAGTCGTGCCTGATAATGTCGGCAGCTTTAGGGTGTGATAACTCGCTCATGTCACTAAGCTTTATTTAACACCGTATTGCCAACAATGGGGCGGGCGCAGTGCTGTAAGTTACAGTGTTTAACCTAAAGGACCTCAAAGAGTCAGATGGGTTCTCGATCTGCTTCATGACCTGCCTATACATCCTTTTTATTTCAGCTGTCAATGTGGCTCTCACATAACTGCCGTTCAACTGTTCGGACCCCTTTGGCTGAAGGCAACTGTTCCAATGACCAAAATTTCTGCAATGTTCAGCATGAGTCTGATACAATCCAGCCAACAAGGGTCTTTTGCAGAATCGGACAATTCGGACCTTGTTAAATCTGACCGACAGACAGAAGCCCAAAGAACGTCTCAACTCCGATGAGCATGTCGATCTTGTGTGGATTATGAAAATATGGATCAGCCAATTACAGGTTCTCAGGGATTTTCCTACCACTGACATTGACCGTATGGTCAGGCTGGTAACCCGAAATGGTCTTCAAGATCCACAAATCTAACGCGAACTAACTGCAATTGACTCACAACTTCACCACTGTATGAATCTTCGTTCTTACTTGAGTATTGCATTGAGCAATCCAAAGTAAGCTGATACTGGCCTCTTCTCTACGCAGCTGCAATCGTTGTGCTAGCTCGTCTGTTACAAAATTAATTTGTGATCCAGAATCGAGTAAAGCTCTAGCCAAAACGAGCTCGCCACTTATCGTTTTAACGTTATCGACTGCGGTGGCTAGGATTACACTATCAGACACATTCGCATGTATAGCATGTGAAGTCGATGGTTGATCCTGTGAGGAGTCAAGGGGTGGTGGTAACGCTCGAGTGTTAAATACGGCAGAGTATCTATGCAACAAGGTGAACGACTGCATACTCTGCACTTGTTAGCCTTACATTTGGCAACAGTGTGCCCCTTCCGAAGGCAATTGATGCATAAAGGAGCCGCCTTAGTGAACTCAAATCGCTGCTGTACTGATAACGCGGCATATGCTGAGCAATTCAATATCGAACGGCCTTAGGAACCGCAATATAAACATTTGGGGGTCACTTGATCGTTTCTTCCACTAGCCACAGAACACGAAAACGAACCTCGATTATTGTTTTTGGAAACAGCCTTTGACTCTGACTTCGGGCCATCGGACGAAGCTTTGGCTGACTCTTCAGCAGAAAGGTGTTGATATCTACGATTCAAGGCTGTTACACAATCACTGCATAGTGGAATGATTGCATAATCGAGTTGATCCTCCCATTTTCGTCTGGTCATTGGTCAACTTTGCTCATAACGAGGTGTACGTGAATCGCGTTAGAAATCTTTATGTAATCACCTATTGACAGGAGCGAGCCATAGATGGCGACAGTGTCAATCATTGATCTGAATGATGCCGCAGAAGGCTGCGCTATTTTTGGCAGGCTAAAGAGAGCCGAAATATTTTCATTAAATATTAGACAATCATTGTCGTATACTCTCTTGAGGCAGTCCAGTGCTTTTAAATAATTGTCCTCGATGACTTGAAAGGCTCTAACAGTGCTTAGAGCTTCACCTGAGAGACATGAGATCAGATGATTGCATTTCTCTATGCTCGGGATCGCATGATCGTTATGAACAAAAGTTTCGAACAGGCTAATAAAATTCTTAACCTCGGAGTATTTTCCACTAAACTTGTGAAGTGCTAGATACGGAAGACGTGTGCGTGGACCCGCAACGAGCATGCCTATAGGCGTTGCCGCACTTAATGTCTTGATAACGAACCTTAGACGAGCCTTTGTCGTTTTACAAAGTTCTTCGAGCTCAGCACGATACCCATCATCTGGGTCAAAAGATCCTTCTCGAGTCTGATATTTTAACGCTAGATCTATATGTGAGGCCAGCACATCTTATCTACATTCTAACTCTGTAGACTCTAGGTGTAATTTACCATTTATTATTTGATTATTTGACATATTGCGTTTCTTTTGTGAATCGTCAAAACTTTCCTTGGTAGCCATATTTGACTTTAAATTCGATTTAGTAATTATTAATTTAAATCAAATCGAATTTGCCAAACGAATTTAAACACTGATATGCCTGATCAAAAAAGCGTAGGGGAGCGAGCGTCTCTTGACCGACACGCGCCAACGAAAAATGTGCACAGAACCGCTTAGCACAAAGCGGGACGAAAAATGGCTGGCTTGCTTTATACGTGTATATGTATGCGTGTACTGCACTTATATACAAGCGCTTTGTCTCGGACAACTATATAATTTACAGTGGTTGCGAGTGATAGCAAGAAGGGGGGAACGACAAAGCTAAGCGAAATGAGATTGTAGTGACATATAATTTTTGACACTAATTATCATTCGCTCAGAAGCACTAATTCGCACAAATACTTAATTATATGTAGGAAACTCCAAAACGGTTACTTAGTGCATGCAAAGATTAACTACTTGACATATGTACCAAGAATTGAAAGCGTTGGCTTCATTAGCGCAACCAAACCAATAGAGTTGGGCTTTCAATTTATAGCACAGTACCTGCTGATTCATTATTATTTTAATATTTCCGGCCGACGCGAATTTATTTTTATTTTCAATTTCAATTCACTCGCGAACCACAGCTTTGTACTTAAACCACTTGAGTTTGTTTTTTACACACAATTATCTTTTAAAAGAGTCCACCCGGAGACCCCCTGAAAAGTTATATTAGTTTATATAATTAAACAAATTCAAACTTGTGGTGGCTTTAAAAGATTGACGTGCGGTTTAGTGCGTATCGCATTGATATAATTCGACAATTGAACTAAAGCCTACATTACACTAAGGCGGCGAAGTGAGGCGAAACCGCTCCAAAGCGAGTGATAAAGCTTTATTGCGTTCTCGCTCCGCCCTAAATCTAATTTACACTATTGATGTTTCATGTTTCATTTTCATTTCCTTTTAAAATTTCCGCCACTATCCGTCCTTATGTCTGCCACTCTAATGACGCCGTCCTCTCCTGCTTGTATTGCCGTCACTCTGCCGATCAGCCACTGCTGGGGCGGCAGATTGTCCGTACTTGGAGTCCGAGCACATACACTTTTGTTGCTTGAGCAACGAGACAGCTCGCCAACGATTCAAGCAGGTGAGACCCTGCTGGTCCGGGCTCCCCTCTGCTGGCAGAGCCCTCACCAGTAGGTGGCCTCGCCATCGCTTGGGTCTTCGCTTATTGCTCCCAGGGGCCTGGAATTGAGGACGGCTTCCACTGGGACAAGAGTCGTCTGCAGCTCTTCGGCCGTTAGCAACAGGCTGCCTACCGTTCATAGGAGTAGGTGCTTTGCTAGATATGACACCTGAATGCAAATTCGCACCCACTTTTTGATGCGAATTCGCGAATTGCGACCGCCTCTTCCTCGATTCGAGCTTGCAACTCCAGGAACTGGCGACTTGCTCCTACGAAGTTCGTCGCGTTGTCGCAATGGACGGTCTGTGGGACTCCTCGACGGCCGACTAACTTTTGAAGAGCCATTAAAAATGTTTTAGTGGATAAGTCAGATACTAGTTCTAAGTGAACCGCTTTGGAGGCGAGGCAAACAAACAGTGCTATATACGACTTAATGCGTGCTAATTGGGCCACAAAAATCGACGACACAGATAGATCGCTCCATCTGCTGGTAAATTTCCCATTAATTGTGTTAGCAGACGAGGTTGGCATTTGAAGCAACGGATGCATGATATCACTGTCTGACGACAGACCTCTTGAGCATGACAATTCGTCAAATGCAGGTATCTAATAAAGCTTCTAGCGAACTTTTTTTTAAAGGCAGCGGAAACTTGGCATCATATGAAATAGGAGCATTTCGTCCCCCTACTCGCAACAACGAAAAGGAGCACCAAGATCTATTATACTCATGTATAAATGGATTAAGACGCTGCAGGCTATGACCCACGCGTGTCCCCTTTCGAACTCTATCTATGTCATCTTTAAATTCAACTCGTTGGATTACTTTAAATATTTTCTCGAAAGCTTCTTTCCTTTCGAGTGCCGTAGGGATACTCTCAGATTGTACATCTCGATTTTTACATTTTTGAATGAAGCGGAACACATAAGCAAACACTCTCAGCAGCCTGGCATGCGATAAGAAACTATCGATAGTTTCCAAGATATCTGGTCGGTCTATCATAGCTGCTAGTCCAACAGCTGTTTTGCGTACTTCTAGAGTTCGCATCTCATCTGTTGTGAGATGCTGGTTAACCGGCCAGGATTCTCTTGGTTCCTTCAAAAATGAAGGCCCATCGAACCACATCGTCGCAAGTAATTCATCAACACCGCAGCCTCTTGAAACAATATCTGCTGGGTTTTGCTCAGTAGGTACATGGCGCCATTCAGCTTTCTCTGTCCATTCTTGCATTTCAGCCACTCGATTTGACGCAAATGTTGCCAAAGACGAAGGATGTGACCGAATCCAATGAAGCGTGACCTTGGAATCAGACCAAAGAACCGTCCGTTCAATCGGTAATCTTATGAGACTTCTGACTCGATGGCAAAGATCTGCGAGAAGATGAGCCGCGCCCAGCTCAAGTCGGGGAAGATTCTCCGTCTTGAGGGGGGCTACTTTAGATTTGGATGTCAACAATAAAGCACGATAACCTTCTGCAGTATGGCTGCGTATATATACGCATGCGCCAAACGCTCTTATTGAGGCGTCGGCGAAACCATGTATCTCGATCGGGAAAGTTAGTTCTGTAAACACATATCTTGGTATCTTTTTTCGTTGCAACCGAATCAGAGTTGATTTCAGTTGCTGCCACGAGTTATCCTCTGAGGGACCCAGACCTCTTGGAGTAGGATTTTTGCCTTAATTATCAGAGGGCTTAACAGGCCAAGGCCAGGTCAAATAGCCGCGATGTCAACTAGAGAATGTTCGGGTTTGTCCCATTAAGGCCCATGAATGAATCGTTAGTCTTGAATTGAAAGGCATTTTCATTCGGCAACCACAACACGCCAAGTGTTTGCGACACTGCAGACTTAATTGTCTGAAGGTTCTCTACGCATGCAGCACTAGTCAGTAAATTGTCGGCATAAAAGTCGTGCCTGATAATGTCGGCAGCTTTAGGGTGTGATAACTCGCTCATGTCACTAAGCTTTATTTAACACCGTATTGCCAACAATGGGGCGGGCGCAGTGCTGTAAGTTACAGTGTTTAACCTAAAGGACCTCAAAGAGTCAGATGGGTTCTCGATCTGCTTCATGAACCATGACCTGCCTATACATCCTTTTTATTTCAGCTGTCAATGTGGCTCTCACATAACTGCCGTTCAACTGTTCGGACCCCTTT
Organism: Drosophila littoralis; assembly: GCA_018903485.1. Classification (NCBI taxonomy): domain Eukaryota; kingdom Metazoa; phylum Arthropoda; class Insecta; order Diptera; family Drosophilidae; genus Drosophila; species Drosophila littoralis. Next base: position 640,874 of record JAEIGF010000597.1, read on the forward strand.
GGCTGAAGGCAACTGTTCCAGTGACCAAAATTTCTGCAATGTTCAGCATGAGTCTGATACAATCCAGCCAACAAGTGTCTTTTGCAGAATCGGACAATTCGGACCTTGTTAAATCTGACCGACAGACAGAAGCCCAAAGAACGTCTCAACTCCGATGAGCATGTCGATCTTCTGTGGATTATGAAAATATGGATCAGCCAATTACAGGTTCTCAGGGATTTTCCTACCACTGACATTGACCGTATGGTCAGGCTGGTAACCCGAAATGGTCTTCAAGATCCACAAATCTAACGCGAACTAACTGCAATTGACTCCCAACTTCACCACTGTATGAATCTTCGTTCTTACTTGAGTATTGCATTGAGCAATCCAAAGTAAGCTGATACTGGCCTCTTCTCTACGCAGCTTCAATCGTTGTGCTAGCTCGTCTGTTACAAAATTAATTTGTGATCCAGAATCGAGTAAAGCTCTAGCCAAAACGAGCTCGCCACTTATCGTTTTAACGTTATCGACTGCGGTGGCTAGGATTACACTATCAGACACATTCGCATGTATAGCATGTGAAGTCGATGGTTGATCCTGTGAGGAGTCAAGGGGTGGTGGTAACTCTCGAGTGTTAAATACGGCAGAGTATCTATGCAACAGTGTGTTATGAGAACGACTGCATACTCTGCACTTGTTAGCCTTACATTTGGCAACAGTGTGCCCCTTCCGAAGGCAATTGATGCATAAAGGAGCCGCCTTAGTGAACTCAAATCGCTGCTGTACTGATAACGCGGCATATGCTGAGCAATTCAATATCGAACGGCCTTAGGAACCGCAATATAAACATTTGGGGGTCACTTGATCGTTTCTTCCACTAGCCACAGAACACGAAAACGAACCTCGATTATTGTTTTCGGAAACAGCCTTTGACTCTGACTTCGGGCCATCGGACGAAGCTTTGGCTGACTCTTCAGCAGAAAGGTGTTGATATCTACGATTCAAGGCTGTTACACAATCACTGCATAGTGGAATGATTGCATAATCGAGTTGATCCTCCCATTTTCGTCTGGTCATTGGTCAACTTTGCTCATAACGAGGTGTACGAGAATCGCGTTAGAAATCATTATGTAATTACCTATTGACAGGAGCGAGCCATAGATGGCGACAGTGTCAATCATTGATCTGAATGATGCCGCAGAAGGCTGCGCTATTTTTGGCAGGCTAAAGAGAGCCAAAATATTTTCATTAAATATAAGACAATCATTGTCGTATACTCTCTTGAGGCAGTCTAGTGCTTTTAAATAATTGTCCTCGATGACTTGAAAGGCTCTAACAGTGCTTAGAGCTTCACCTGAGAGACATGAGATCAGATGATTGCATTTCTCTATGCTCGGGATCGCATGATCGTTATGAACTAAAGTTTCGAACAGGCTAAGAAAATTCTTAAGCTCGGAGTTTTTTCCACTAAACTTGTGAAGTGCTAGATACGGAAGACGTGTGCGTGGAGCCGCAACTAGTGAGGCCTGCACATCTTATCTACATTCTAACTCTGTAGACTCTAGGTGTAATTTACCCTTTATTATTTGATCATTTGACATATTGTGTTTCTTTTGTGAATCGTCAAAACTTTCCTTGGTAGCCATATTTGACTCTAAATTCGATTTAGTAATTATTAATTTAAATCAAATCGAATTTGCCAAACGAATTTAAACACTGATATGCCTGATCAAAAAAGCGTAGGGTAGCCAGCGTCTCTTGACCGAAACGCGCCAACGAAAAATGTGCACAGCAACCGCTTAGCACAAAGCGGGACGAAAAATAAACGGGCTGCAGCTGGCTTGCTTTGTACGTGTATATGTATGCGTGTACTGCACTTATATACAAGCGCTTGGTCTCGGACAACTGTATAATTTACAGTGGTTGCGAGTGATAGCAAGAAGGGGGGAACGACAAAGCTAAGCGAAATGAGATTGTAGTGACATATAATTTTGACACTAATTATCATTCGCTCAGAAGCACTAATTCGCACAAATACTTAATTATATTTAGGAAACTCCAAAGCGGTTGCTTAGTGCATGCAAAGATTAATCATGCTCAACTACTTGACATATGTACCAAAAATTGAAAGCGCTTCATTAGCGCAACCAAACCAATTGAGATGGGCTTTCAATTTATAGCACAGTACCTGCTGATTCATTATTATTTTAATATTTCCGGCCGACGCGAATTTATTTTTATTTTCAATTTCAATTCACTCGCAAACAACAGCTTTGTACTTAAACCACTTGAGTTTGTTTTTTACACACAATTATCTTTTAACTAAGGCGGAGAAGCGAGGCGAAACCGCTCCAAAGCGAGTGATCAAGCTTTATTGCGCTCTCGCTCCGCCGTAAACCTAATTTACACTATTGATGTTTCATGTTTCATTTTCATTTTTTAATTCAATGCGCGGATCTGCGCCAGAAATTTTCTACAGCATATCTTATTGTACCATAGAATATTTGTGTATTCTCAAAAAGTCAATTGCATTTAAATTGTGGCTTAAATTGGTTGGCAATACAAGTTGGGTTATTAACTTGATTTATAGAGATTCTTTATATATATATATATATATATAATATTCTAAAAGCAACATATCAAGTTTGGTGACTCCAGCTCTTATTATTTACCCAATTTGATCCTAAAAATAATTTGCTTGGAAACGGAGTAAGTTACAAATTATCGGAAACATACTCGTTTTGCCTAGGCACTAGGAGGACCTACAGCTTAAATCTTATAGGTTCTGAGATCCTTGCGTTCATACATACGGAGAAGAATATATAAACTTTATGGGGTCGGTAATGCTTCCTTCTGCCGGTTACATACATTTACATTTTGCACAAAAAGATAATACCCATTTTAAATGGGTTCAGGGTATAACAATGCGAACCAATACTTATCAAAAACGAGAAAGAAGGGCTATCTTCGGCACGCCGAAGATTTAATACCCTTGCAGACCCAACCTTTTAATGCCGAGAAAATGGTTAAGGCCGAGTTTGGTCAAGGTATATTGATAAACAAAAAAAAGGCTTTTAATCAAAAACCGATGTAAATAAGATTTAGCAAAAATGAAGGGAGCATAGTGAAATCTTTAAATGCCGTGTTTAATGGCACAATCATGAAAAACAAAAAATTCTCCATACAAAAACTTAATAATATGATATAGTGGTCCGATCTTAATAGGATTTTGCATATATATGAGGAGCATAGTAAAACTAATAAATGCCGAGTTTGGTTAAGATATCTTGAAAAACAAAATGTTTTTTCATACAAAAACTTAATTTTCGATCGATCGTTCCTATGGCAGCTATATGATATAGTGGTCCGATCTTAATAGGATTTTGCATATATATGAGGAGCTTAGTAAAACTAATAAATGCCGAGTTTGGTCAAGATATCTTGACAAACAAAATGTTTTTTTCATACAAAAACTTAATTTTCGACCGATAGTTCCTATGGCGGCTATATGATATAGTGGTCCGATCTTAATAAAATTTTGCATATATATGAGGAGCATAGTAAAACTAATAAATGTCGAGTTTGGTCAAGATATCTTGATAAACAAAAGGTTTTTTCATACAAAAACTTAATTTTCGACCGATCGTTCCTATGGCAGCTATATGATATAGTGGTCCGATCTTAATAGGATTTTGCATATATATGAGGAGCTTAGTAAAACTAATAAATGCCGAGTTTGGTCAAGATATCTTGACAAACAAAATGTTTTTTCATACAAAAACTTAATTTTCGACCGATCGTTCCTATGGCGGCTATATGATATAGTGGTCCGATCTTAATAGAATTTTGCATATTTATGAGGAGCATAGTAAAACTAATAAATGTCGAGTTTGGTCAAGATATCTTGATAAACAAAATGTTTTTTCATACAAAAACTTAATTTTCGACCGATCGTTCCTATGGCAGCTATATGATATAGTGGTCCGATCCAGCTGGTTTTGACATATGTGCTGCGTGCAAAATAATTAGGGACTTCTGCAAAGTTTCATTAAGATAGCTTTAAAACTGAGGGACTAGTTCGCATAGAAACAGACAGACGGACAGACGGACAGACGGACATGGCTATATCGACTCGGCTGTTGATGCTGATCAAGAATATATATACTTTATGGGGTCGGAGATGTCTCCTTCTATGCGTTACACATTTCACGACAAAATTATAATACCCTCTGCAAGGGTATAAAAAGAGGGAATTCGCAAATACCTATCTAAGTGCGTTTTTAACTGGGGTTATAGGTCCACTTGGATTAGCAGTAAGATCATGAGACTTACTTACCTCCAGGAAGCTTTCGAATAGGCTATTAAAGAAAGGGACATTTATTTCCAAGAGAAAAGAACGAAACAAGAAACCAGGAAGGTAGATTGCAGAATACAGAGTAGTCAACCTGACGGACAGCAAAAGGAATATCATGGCAGCCAAAACAACAGCTACAAACAAAGCAATAATGGAAAGAAAACGGACTATCGATAGTAAACTCCTAACAAAAAATACAACTGTCAAAATTAAAAGAATAATGTACCGGCAATAATGCCGAAAGACCACCAAACTGATCGTCATAACGAACAGAAAAGACATAAAAATTCGAATCCCAACAAAACCAAGGGCTGCGCTTAAAACATGGAGCAGACTTCAACTGTGAATATACGCATAGTTTCCAGCTAGTCAATATTTTCAAGTTAATACTAGAAACTCAACGTTTCGATATTAAGATGCACATAGAAAATAACACTAATTCACAACTTCACATTCTGTACGAAACTTACAAAAACATAGTGAAACTACCCGCTAGCATCGCTAACGACGCATTTTGGTGCGAAACAACGAAAATTTCCGAAGATGTCCTCATATCTGGAAGACATTGAGATAAATGACATATCCTAAATCAGTGATAACGACCCAAAGGGCACTATCGATATCTTTACCCAACTGCGGACAGAACATCTAAATGCTGAAGAGTTAACAGCATTAAAAAACCTCTCCAAAAGGTTTCCATCAAGAGATCAAGACATAACCTTAACTTTACTAACTTAGTTAAACATAGAATACAAACAACAAACGAAATTCCATTACATTCCGATCAGTCTTGTAGAAATACAAGAGATACAAAGACAAATCACTAAACTTTTAGAACAAGAAATTATTAGACACAAATTTTCTCGTGTCAAAGAAACCCGACGCTTTACAGAAAACTAAATGAAAAGACCGTTGAAGATAAATATCTGATGCCAAACATCAACCTGTACAGGATAGGTAGAGCCAAATACTTAACGGCTTTAGATTTAGCAAAGTGGATACCACCAAGTTGAGATGGATACAAAAGATATTAGCAAAACAGCCTTCTCGAGGGCATTTTGAATTTGAAAGAATGACCTTCGGGCTCTCCAACGCCCCAGCCACCTTGGAAAAAGTGATGCGACAACATCTTGACGATATTATGGTCTTTTCATCATCACTCCAAGAACACGTCAACGACAGACTCAATGGGGCAAGTCCAACCGGAAAAATCTGAATTTTTCAGAAAATAAATAGATTACCTGGGTCACGTAGTAACCAATTCCGGTATAAAACCTAACCCCGAAAACCTAATTTCCATTAAAGCATTCCCTATGCCAAGAACCAGAAGACAAATCAATTCCTTTCCTTCCTTATAGAAAGTTTATAAACGATTTCACAGCAATCACTAAGCCCTTGACAGAAAAATTAAAAGGCAAAGCCACAGTCAAAATAGATGAAGAATATAGTATGGCATTTGAAACTTGCAAAACTCTGCTATGCGACGACCCGATCCTTCAATATCCTGATTGCAGCAAACCCTTTATACTTACTACGGACGCAAAACAGGCAGAAATTGTAAATCGTTACGGATCATAGGCCATTGATTTAGCTTATGAACTTCATGGAACCAAATTCAAAATTGGTTCGATGGAAACAACAGTTACTTGAGTATGACTACGAGATAGTCTACAAGAAAGGGCCTCAAAACGTAGTAGCTGACGCCCTTAGCCGCGTCCCTGGCGACGTGAATATTAACGACGTCGCTCCCCCATAAACAAGAATAATTCCAACGCAATCCCCATCTCTAACAAACCTTTAAACGAATTAAATGTACAAACTGTATTCAAAATTGGAACATAAGCCGAAACCTTGACTTCCATGCCTCTTAAAAACAAAATCAGAAGAATGATATCAGAAACACATTACGATAAAAACAAAATTACTTATATCTTAAAAAATATCCTTAGAGCTAACAAAACATGCGCTATTTTTGCGCACGTAGAAATCGTCAAAACTTTTGAAGAAACCCTGAAAAAATACTTCCTACCAACCCAATTATACGAAGTTATTACATACGTCACCCAAACGAAGAAGAACTAGAAATACGCCAATATCATGTGGCAACCAACCACAGGGGAATAGACGAAGCAGTAGCTCATTTGAGGAGATCCAAATGCTTCCGATTATCAAAGGCCAAAACTTCGCACATTATTAATGTCTGCGACATCTGTCAAACACTCAAGTACGACAGGAAACCACAGAAACTAGAATATTCATGTCCCATGTACCTCTACTCAACAGCTATAATTGAATTTTATTGAAAACAGGCAGACGGACATGGCTAGATCGACTCGGCTTTTGATGCTGATAAAGAATATATATACTTTATGGGGTCGGAGATCAATGGGTTAAGGGTATAGAAAAACAGAAACGAAACGCTGACAACATACATTAGTTCAATCCACTCAACAACAAAGAACACACCACCTATCTTCAAAAACTTAACGAATTCAGTAATACTCTCTACCTGACATAAAAGAAAGCATACATAATGGAATGAAAGATAGAATAACAATAACGGAAATATAAATCACCCAGAGACCTTCAAGGAAGGCGACATAGTCTTTAGAAACGGAAATAGGAGAAATAATTTAATGCCTCGATTCACGTAACATAAATTGAAGCAGAACAAAGGTCCGAATTTTATATCACAGAAGAATCAAAAGATTCGCAAATAAAAAAAAAAAAAAAAGAAACAATATGGTAATTACAGTCATATTTTGCAGATTCTGCTGTGTAACAGCACAGATTATCAATATACAACAGCTGGCGGAACATGACAGACTCGCAAGAATAAGCCTGGGGCACGCAAGAGTCATACAATCATTTAAGCATCTATTACATAAAATTAACATAAAAAACTTTTTAGAAAATCCAAAAAAATTTTAAACAGCACTAAGCGACTTAAGACAAGTAAAAATTTCAGGATAAATTATAGACAGTTTAAAAGCAAAAGTAGTCCAATTAGGAATCAAAATTAATGCATTATTACCCAAAAACGGGAAGAAAGAGGTTTAATAAACGGTCTTGGTAGTATGAAAATGTTGTAACAAAAAATATGGTCGCAAAACAAGCCCAATCTATTATTAATAAATTTAATCTTATTAGAGAAAACGAAAACCAAATTACAGAAAATGTTAACAGACAAACAAAATTTAACGAAGAAACTCCACTAAGATTACGGACTTTACCGAACACATTAATAAAGAACAGGGAATAGTTAATCGTTTTATTAAAAACTAGGGAAACAATATGTACAAAACACTAAATGTATAACACAATGAAATACATCTACTCGAGTACTTTACTAGAAAAAATTGCAATATAGATGTCCTGCACAGTTATATAAATAAAATAGCAGCGAGTATTCTGTTAACTAAATTAAATATAATACCCAAATTTATACTATCAGAAAAAGAAGAAAGATTTATAAATGACTTCATATCCAACCAAAATTTAATATTAGAATCTTATGAACACTTATTCAGATTGTTAACCTTAAAAACCTACATCAATGAATTTAACATAACATTTAATGTAAAAATTCCCATATTCCCTCCGCTACAGCAAGCCAAATTCCTAATTGTACCCAACTACATTTTTAACAAATTTTATAATTTGAGAAGAAATTTCCCAAAATCCATCAGACCTATGTATATATGCGAAAACACACTTGCACAAACCAACTTAGTCAATATCCACTGACTCAAAGGCATACTCTACAACCAAACAGAAACTTGTGACATCAAGGATGTCGGCCATCAAGAGGTTATCAAAGAAGTGGAACAACGACACATCTTTATTTTTAGCACCGTGAATACCAACGTCAAATCTTCATGCCAGAGACCCTTCACAATCAAAGGGTCAGCCATTTTAATATTCGACAACTGTACGGTCAAAATCAAAGGCTTATCATACGATGACACAGAATTGGAATTCGAACAAAGGAACTGTTTATAGAATCATTCAAACAAATGATTATAAACAACACGTTCGAAGACCTAAATCTACACAAACTCCATCTACAGTCCTTATCAAGCCGAAATGACCTAATTGTCATGAAGACGACAGCGACAAACCACCTCCATCCATCCAAGGGGGAGGAGTTAACGAATCTACCATGCAGGGTATATTCGATTCGGTTCCACCCGCCAAACCGCCGAGGAACGGCTCATCGCCCACATAAGTCCAACCAATGACAATATAAACACTAAGATGAGTAACGCCATACAACAATATGCTACTATGCAGCTTGATTTTTTGAAAATTGAGAACGCAAACGAATTCTGTATCACCGCGCTCTCACAGCCGAGAGAGCGAAAAAGCTAAATATATAATAAACTCTCAGCTTCGGCTTAATTATGTTTGTATGCGTGTGAATATACATACATAACAGCATATTTCAATGTGTTGTTATTCACTTCTTGGCAAAGCCTCTGGCTGGCAAAGAAATACATTTTCTTAGTTTTTAAGCGGTGATCATGAACCATCCCAAATTTGTGTAGTCATATGAATGCATGTTTTGTACTGAGGTTGGCTCCGTAGAAAATATGTATGTTTAATTTCTTCAAATCAATCTTTAAATCAAACTTTAAAAAAATCTTTAATCAAAATTTTGATGTAGTAATGCATGCATAATCCACACATACAAACATAGGTGCTTGCTCGCCATTGGCTGCGAACTTCTCTCGAGCATACACTGTCCAAAAATAAAATCAATCTATGTGTGCTATTTTCTTAACATAATTATTGCACAAGATGCGCTTTGTGTACAAATTAGTTAATTCTTAAATTTTCGTGTAAAATGTATTGTTTGGTCAAGTGACCGGTAGAGATAACAGCGATGGTTGCGTGCAGTAACAGCAGAAGACAATAATCATAATAACAGCTTAAGAGCAAATAATGTTTGCTCTTTGGAAGCTGCTGCCTACTCTCTTTCGTCGGCCCTTTGCCTGCTGCGCCGACGCTCGCTGCCCATCGTTCGTTTTGCATATAGTTAGTTTTTCGTTTGATCGCAAGCGAGGCACAACTATTTCGAGTTGACTGCCAAGCAAACATTATAACATTTCGTAAAATTTAATAAGTGCCCTGTGCGGCAAATAAATACATTCGAAACAAACATAATTCTTTGAATTTCGCTGCGCACAAGCAGTGATAATTTATTAGTTGCAAAAAGGCTTGTAACTACACATTTTGGTGTTTGCATTTTATTTTATAATTTCATTGCGTATATTTACAACCCACAGTTGTGCGTTAAGTGCTGCGCGCCTCAACATAAATTGATAATTTTAAGCAAGTCTCTCCATATTGGTACTTAACCGCGTGCTTGTGCATATGCATACAGTTTGTCGTTGTACATAGACTCCGTAGCAAAATCGCCGTTAATCGTTGCGCGCTCAAACCAGCTATACGCTATCTCGCTCGAACGAACACTTGTGCGCGCAATTTTGTATTGTAGTTCGGCTGTGTGAACCTTGTTGGGCGCTACATTAACAATGTTTGATGAAGGTGCAAGTGCAAATGAAAATGAGGCGACATCAGCTAATCAAGTGGCGTTTGGAACACAGGCTGCAGTTCTTAAAATTAAGATTAAGAATTTAAGTGATCGAGCCAATAGATTGTCCTCTGAACTTGATCCCGCGCGACTTCGCGATGTTGATGACTACGAGCTGCAAGATTACATATGCATGGCATCTGACTTGCAGGCGAAATTTGAAACAATCTATGATAGTTTCTTGGATGTCAGTCAAGCCAGCATGAAGAGGATCTTCAGTCAAGTTTTGAGTCAACTATTAGGCGGCTACGAGTGTCCCTTCAACGCGAGCGCGGAAATCGAAGCAAGATCCAGCAGATTCCACATTCCTCCACTTTCAATTCAGCCGCAGCCGATGATCCGCGCTCTACTTTTGTTGTTCCAAACCACTCTCGATTGCCTCAACTTAAATTGCCGGAGTTTAGTGGAGGCTACACAGAATGGTCTGACTTCTCGAATGTGTTCACCAAGGTCATTGATAAGGATCCGTATTTGACCAACATTGAAAAAATTCAGCATCTACGGTCATGCCTCAAAGGAACAGCGCTGGATACAATTTGCTCGTTGGAAATGTCAAACGCTAATTATCTTGCCGCTTTAGAACTACTTGTTAAGCGTTTTAATAACAAGCGTCTTGTTTTTCAGGCACATATTGCTGAAATTTTGAGTTTAAGAAAGGTGGATAAGGGTGCGACGACACAACTGCGCGAATTCTCAGATAAGGTCAACTCTCATTTATGTGCGTAAAAGTCGATGGGCAGTGTGGAACAGATCGCCGGGTTTATCATAGTACAAACGCTGCTGCAAAAACTAGATACCGCTACGCAAGCTAGTTGAGAGGATGATGCGCCGTTGGACGTCATACCATTATGTGAGCGGCTTACAGCCTTCATCGAGAAGCGTTGCCAAAGGCTGGAAAATGCGGATCACGCGACGGCAATGTACACGCCTGGCTCCCAGTTGGGCCAGAACAACAGTAGTAGAAGAACGTTTGTGGTGACTAAGCACGGAACAAATGCATGTGTATTTTGTGAAGCCGCAGGCCACTCCATTTATAAATGTTTGCAATTCGCAAAATTATCGCCCTCGCTGCGCCTTCATGAAGCCAAACGGCTTGCGCTGTGACTTAATTGCCTGCAAAGGGGACATCAGCTGAGAGTCTGCGGCTCCAGCACTTGCAGAGTCTGTGGAAGCAAACATCATAGCCTGTTGCATCTTGGCAACCCAAGCAGTCACAGCAATGTTTCTAGCTCACACAATGCCCAAGAAGCCGAAACTTACACCTCATCTCAAAACATCCTGGCGGCAACTTCATCCTCGACACTCCCCATCGACCAGTATCTTAAGCACGATGTTGTCCTACTTGCCACTGCCGTTATCAATGTAAAAAATCGCGCTGGCTCCTTGGTGCCCTGCCGTGCGTTGCTCGATTCTGGGTCGCAATTGCACATCATCATTGCATCTTGCTCATCAGCTCCAGCTGCGCAAATTCAAGTCCACAGCAGTCGTCTCTGGCATTGTTGATTCAACGTTTTCGTCAGATGGCTTTTCGGTAAACATCAGTGTCCAATCTCGAGTGTCTGAGTAGTCCACATGCATCCCGGCATTGATTGCACCATCCATCACCGATAATCAGCCTGGCTTCACTCTTGACCCTGCATTCTGGAACATTTCGTCAAACATACAATTAGCTGATCCTGAATTCTTTAAATCTCAGCAAATCGACATGTTGATCGGAGCCAGTCTGTTTTTCGATCTGCTCTGCGTTGGCCAGATTAAACTAGCTGCTGGACTGCCGATACTGCAAAAGACTCGCTTTGGTTGGGTCGCGACTGGAGGTGCTCCACATGCAGGAAAATCATCGCTCGTGGCTAGGCGATCAGTGATGAATCCAGATCTGCTGTCAGACTCGCATCTGCAGACAAATGCACAGATTGACGAATTAATCCGTCGGTTTTGGGAGCTGGAATCTTGCACCGAGCCTGAGTCATCACCAAACAGGGAGTAGCGTGACTGCGAGGCACACTTTCAGGCCAATTTTAAACGTCTGCCGACTGGCGAGTATTCAGTTCGTTTACCGCTTCGACTAAGCATGGATCAGCTGGGTGACTGCTATCAACAGGTGCTTCGCCGATTCCTTTATTTAGAAAGGAAACTAGACCGCAATCCAAATTTGAAAACCCAGTATGCGTCAAGGAATATCTTGACTTAAATCATATGTCACTTGTTAGCTTACCTGCACTGGGCCAATGCCAATACTATCTGCCACATCACTGCGTGCTGAAGGAGGATAGCACTACAACCAAGCTAAGGGTCGTGTTTGATGGTTCGGCAGCTACTACTTCTGGACACTCGCTGAATGATGTACTGATGGCAGGTCCTACCATCCAACCGAAACTGTTTTCGATACTGATGCGTTTTCGTACATTTGCAGTCGCCCTCACAGGCGACATATGCAAAATGTATCGTTGCGTACGAGTCGAACCAGCAGACAGCTATCTTCAATGTATCCTGTGGCGTGATTCGCAGCATTAGAAGATACAGATTTACAAATTAGACACCGTCACCTACGGCACAAAACCAGTTTCGTTTCTCTCAGTGCGGGCTATGCACCAACTGTCCATGGATGAGCAGAAAGCATTCTTTATTGGCACTGACATTATTAAAAGGGATTTCTACGTGGATGATCTCATCTCTGGTGGTAGCTGTGTTCAAGAAGCAGTTGAGATATTGAAGCAAACGTCTGGTCTCCTCGCCAAGGGCAACTTTAAGCTGCGAAAATGGTGTTCTAGCGACGCTACTGTACTCCAAAACATACCGGAAGAGGTATCGATATGACGAAAAGCCTGTACTTGCCTGTACACTTAAGCACAGCCTGGGTCAACTTCTGCGCTGATTTTGAGCATAATCAGCAATTCAAGTATCCCCTTCGTGCACTCTCATCAGACAGCACAGTTGAGATTCACGGATTTTGTGATGCCAGCCTGCCTTATGGGCCCATGGCCCGAGCTTTCTCAGCAAAGAAAAGGAAGAGTGGGGCGCCTCCTGTGTACCTGTCGAATCCTTGCCAGAACTTCGACACAAGGTATTATTCGGAACTGCAGCGCAACTTGATCTCTCGATTGGCTGCAAGTTCATCAACTCGTTCTCCAAGCTGCAACGCGTCTTTGCTTACATTTACAAGTTTGTAAATCGAATCCGAGGAGCTGAGGTAACTGTGAGGCACGTGCATCATGGCACGCATCTGTTGCTGCGGTCAGTGCAAATGGCTACTCTTGGCGATGACTACAAGGCACTGATGGAAGGAAGGCCTGTCAAACGGTCTAGCTCAATGGCCTCTTACGCGCCATTCGTTGACGACTTCGGCTTACTCCGCATCGGCGGACGGCTGAAAAATTCGTCGTTGGACTTCTCAGCATCATCATAATCCACTTTCATAAACGGAACTTACATGCTGGACCTCGCGCCGTATTGGCTTCGATTCGGCTCCAATATTGGCCCATTGGCGGTCGTAAAACAGTCTCCAGTATTGTTGCCAAATGCACAATCTGTTTTCGTGCCAAGCCACGATTGGCAAAGCACATAATGGCAGACCTACCAGCTGATCGTCTCGACACATCGTATCCCTTTATGGTCACTGGCGTTGATTACTGTGGACCATTCTTCTACAAGAGCGCAACACGCCACCCGTGAAATGCTACATTAGCCTGTTCATATGCTTCGGTAGTACACGTAGAGCTTGTAAAGGATTTGTCTTCACTATCGTTTCTAAACGCCCTAAAACGGTTCATCCTGACTCGCAATCGACCTTCAAGGATCTGGTCTGACAATGCGACAAACTTTGTAGGCGCTAAGAATGAGTTGGCAGATTTGAGCCGCTTGTTCCTAAGTGACGAGCATGTCAAGGCTGTTCACGAGTTTTGGCTATCCGACTCAATTGAATGGTCGTTCATCCCTCCTCGCTCTCCGCATTTTGGCGGGCTATGGGAAGCCACTGTGAAGACTGCGAAGCACCATTTTTATCGCTCTGTCGGCCCTTCCATCTTGGACTTCGATTCGCTGCGCACGCTCGTCTGCCACATCACGGCAATTGTTAATTCTCGAGCATTACTTCCACTTTCAGAGCATCCCGATGATCTTGACGTCTTGACACCCGCACACTTCCTGGGTACAGCACCATCTTCGTCATACATTGAGCCTGATCTAAGGAAGCTTAATTTCAATCGGCTTAACTATTTTCAGCGCGTCACATACCTCCAACAAGTATTTTGGGCCCGTTGGCGCGAAAAGTATTTAACGCTTCTTCAACAGCGCTCCAAATGGCGCACTCGTCAGCCAGGACCGGTAGAGATAACAGCGACGGCTGCGTACAGTAACAGCAGAAGACAATAATCATAATAACAGCTTAAGAGCAAATAATGTTTGCTCTTTGGAAGCTGCTGCCTACTCTCTTTCGTCGGCCTTTTGCCTGCTGCGCTGACGCTCGCTGCCCATCGTTCGTTTTGCATAGTTAGTTTTTCGTTTGATCGCAAGCGAGGCACAACTATTTCGAGTTGACTGCCAAGCAAACATTATAACGTTTCGTAAATTTTAATAAGTGCCCTGTGCGGTAAATAAATACATTCGAAACAAATATAATTCTTAGAATTTCGCTGCGCACAAGCAGTGATAATTAATTAGTTGCAAAAAGGCTTGTAACTAACTAACTTCTTCTTGGTGTTAGAAGTGAACGGCGTTTTGCAAACGCGGCTTTTGCAATCCCGCACAAAGATTGCAACGCATAAATTACTTACCAAACTAACAGAAAAAAAAAAACAATAACGTTAAAAATTCAAGCAAAACTACTTTCTGACAAAGCAATTTTATATTAGTGAGCAAGTCGTCTTCGCTGCCTTGCTGACATGCACCCAGCCAGTGGCAAACCCAATAACTAACAGAAAAAAAAAAACAATAACGTTAAAAATTCAAGCATTACTACTTTCTGACAAAGCAATTTTATATTAGTGAGCAAGTCGTCTTCGCTGCCTTGCTGACATGCACCCAGCCAGTGGCAATGGCAATAGAGCCACCATACCAGAGAGTGCTGACTCAAATTTTCCACGAAATGGGACACCTTTACCATACATTGTAATCCATTTAACATCCGGATAGCTCCTAAAGTTTTTAGTAGACACAGATGAAACCTTGTCGTTCATTGATCCAAAAATTGTCACCGATTCAGACCAACTTTACCTTTCAAATCCAATTTAAATAAAAACAGTAATAAACGTACATACCCTTCATCATAAGACAGTGCTACCCTTGTTCAAAGAATGTTCGGATAACACACGTTATCAACTAATCCTATTTAAATTCCACACATACTTCAATGGATTAATTGGAATAGACATCTGTCAACTTTTAATAGCGATAGTCAATATTTTCAGGTAAATACTGGAAACTCAACGTTTCGATATTAAGATGCACATAGAAAATAACACTATTTCAGAACTTCACATTCTGGACGAAACTTACAAAAACATAGTGAAACTACCAGCTAGCATCGCTAACGACGCATTTTGATGCGAAACAACGAAAATTTCTGAAGATTTCCTCATATCTGGAGGACTGTACCCAGCTAAAAAACAATTTTAGTTTTATGGAAGTAATCAATTACTCACAAGACAAACAGAAATTGTGATCCGACGCAGAATTACAAGTCGATAAATACACCGAGAATGATTACATTCAGATAAATGACATATCCGAAATCAGTGAAAACGACCCAAAGGGCACTATCGATAGTTTTACCCAACTGCGGACAGACCATCTAAATGCTAAAAAGTTCACAGCATTAAAAAACCCCTGCAAAAGGTTTCCATCAAGGGATCTAGAGATAACCTTAACTTTACTAACTTAGTTAAACATAGAATACAAACAACAAACGAAATTCCATCACATTCCGATCAGTCTTGTAGAAAGACAAGAGATATAAAGACAAATCACTAAACTTTTAGAACAAGACATTATTAGACACAGTCATTCCCCATGAAGCGCACCAAATTTTCTCGTGTCAAAGAAACCCGACGCTTTACAGAAAACTAAATGAAAAGACCGTTGAAGATAAATATCTGATGCCAAACATCAACCTGTACAGGATAGGTAGAGCCAAATACTTAACGGCTTTAGATTTAGCAAAGTGGATACCACCAAGTTGAGATGGATACAAAAGATATTAGCAAAACAGCCTTCTCGAGGGCATTTTGAATTTGAGAGAATGACCTTCGGGCTCTCCAACGCCCCAGCCACCTTGGAAAGAGTGATGCGACAACATCTTGACGATATTATGGTCTTTTCATCATCACTCCAAGAACACGTCAACGACAGACTAAATGGGGCAAGTCCAACCGGAAAAATCTGAATTTTTCAGAAAATAAATAGATTACCTGGGTCACGTAGTAACCAATTCCGGTATAAAACCTAACCCCGAAAACCTAATTTCCATTAAAGCATTCCCTATGCCAAGAACCAGAAGACAAATCAATTCCTTTCCTTTCTTATAGGAAGTTTATAAACGATTTCACAGCAATCACTAAGCCCTTGACAGAAAAATTAAAAGGCAAAGCCACAGTCAAAATAGATGAAGAATATAGTAAGGCATTTGAAACTTGCAAAACTCTGCTATGAGACGACCCGATCCTTCAATATCCTGATTGCAGCAAACCCTTTATACTTACTACGGACGCAAAACAGGCAGAAATTGTAAATCGTTACGGATCATAGGCCATTGATTTAGCTTATGAACTTCATGGAACCAAATTTAAAATTGGTTCGATGGAAACAACAGTTACTTGAGTAGTCATACTACGAGATAGTCTACAAAAAAGGGCCTCAAAACGTAGTAGCTGACACCCTTAGCCGCGTCACTGGCGACGTGAATATTAACGACGTCGCTCCCCCATAAACAAGAATAATTCCAACGCAATCCCCATCTCTAACAAACCTTTAAACGAATTAAATGTACAAACTGTATTCAAAATTGTAACATAAGCCGAAACCTTGACTTCCATGCCTCTTAAAAACAAAATCAGAAGAATGATATCAGAAACACATTACGATAAAAACAAAATTACTTATATCTTAAAAAATATCCTTAGACCTAACAAAACATGCGCTATGTTTGCGCACGTAGAAATCGTCAAAACTTTTGAAGAAACCCTGAAAAAATACTTCCTACCAACCCAATTATACGAGGTAATTAGATACGTCACCCTATTGAAAGACCCAAACGAAGAAGAGCTAGAAATACGCCAATGTCATGTGGCAACCAACCACAGGGGAATAGACGAAGCAGTAGCTCATTTGAGGAGATCCAAAAATCCAAACACCCAAGTACGACAGGAAACCACAGAAACTAGAATATTCATGTCCAATGTACCTCTACTCAACAGCCATAATTGAGTTTTATTGAAAAAACAACCAATTAAAATAGCAGCACGGAAAACAATCGCAATTGCAATGCTGTTGATAGAATTTGAAGCAGATGCGCATGGATGTATGTGTGTACATGTAAACAGAAATTCTTAAAATTTAAAATTTGGTGTGCTTGATTTTTATACCCTGAACCCATTAAAAATGGGTAAAAAGGGTATATTGTATTTGTGCAGAATGCAAATGTATGTAACAGGCAGAAGGAAGCATCTCCGACCCCATAAAGTATATATATTCTTGATCAGCATCAATAGCCGAGTCGATCCAGCCATGTCCGTCTGTCTGTCTGTCCGTCCGTCCGTCCTTCCGTATGTATGAACGCAAGGATCTCAGAACCTATAAGAGCTAGAGACTTGAAATTTTAGATGTAGGTGCTCCTAGTGCCTGCGCAGATCGAGTTTGTTTCCGATAATCGATAACTTACTCCGTTTCCAAGCAATCGATATAAAAATCGATATCGACATCCTGTTTTTTGAGCAAGTTGGGTAAATAATAAGAGCTAGAGTAACCAAACATGACATGTTGCTTCTAGAATATCATATATATGTCAAGTATCTTTCATTTATACCTATGGGCACCTCCCCGCTACCACCGCAGAGCTATAAATCAAGTTAATAACCCAACTTGTATTGCCAACTAATTTAAGCCACAATTTAAATGCAATTGACTTTTCGAGAATACACAAATATTCTATGGTGCAATAAGATATACTGTAGAAAATTTCATTAAGATCGGTCTTTGTTTTGTTTTTCGGTATTTTGACTGCGCACTGCTGCGCACGTGTTGCGACGCAATTTGCAAGAATTTGTACAGTGTACATTGAACACACACACATTCATGAGCGTCTGCTTCGAATTCTGTCTTCACTGCGATTGTTTTCTGTGTGGCTATTTTTATTGGTTTTTTTTCTCAATAATACTCAATTATTAGCGTGGATGTTGAGTAGAGGCAGTGGCAAGTGGTGCAGTCTATCGCGAGTTCGAGTCCTACCGGGGAAAGTAAATATGCGGTCAGTTGCGAGTTCAAACCCTGCCAATGGAACTATTTTTTTTAATTTTTCTTTATTAATTCAAACGAGCTCCATTTGGTGTTCGAATAAGAGGGTTCAGGGTTCAGGCTCAAGTTTGGTCTTGGACTCTAGCTCTTATTATTTTCCCAATTTGCTCAAAAAAAAGGATTGTCGATATGTCGGATTACCGGAAATAAACTCGATCTGCGTCGGCACTAGGAGGACCTACAGCTAAAATTTCAAGTCTCTAGCTTTTACATTTTCTGATATCCTTGCGTTAATACATAGGCACAATCGGACAGACTGACAGACGGACATGGCTAGATCGACTCGGCTTTTGATGCTGATCAAGAAAATATATACTTTATGGGGTCGGAGATGCTTCCTTCTGCCTGTTACATACATTTACATTTTGCACAAAAACATAATACCCCTTTTACCCATTTTTAATGGGTTCAGGGTATAAATAGCAGCGAGTATTCTGTCAACTAAATTAAATATAATACCCAAATTTATACTATCTGAAAAAGAAGTAAGATTTATAAATGAATTCATATCCAACCAAAATTCAATATTAGAATCTAATGAACACTTATTCAGATTGTTAACCTTAAAAACCTACATAAATGAATTTAACATAACATTTCATGTAAAAATTCCCATATTCCCTCTGCCGCTACAGCAAGTCAAATTCCTAATTATACCCAACGACAGTTTTTACGACCAAATCGGTCAAATTTTGTACTTTGAGAAGAAATTTCACAAAATCCATCAGACCTATATATGCGAAAACACACTTGCACAAACCAACTTAGTCAACATCCACTGACTCAAAGTCATACTCTACAACCAAACGGAAACATGTGACATCAAGGATGTCGGCCATCAAGAGGTCATCAAAGAAGTGGAACAACGACACATCTTTATTTTTAGCACCGTGAATACCAACGTCAAATCTTCATGCCAGAGACCCTTCACAATCAAAGTGACAGCCATTTTAACATTCGACAAGTGTACGGTCAAAATCAAAGGCTTATCTTACGATGACACAGAGTTGGAATTCGAACAAAGGACGGAACTGTCCATAGAATCATTCAAACAAATAATCATAAACAATATGTTCGAAGACCTAAATCTACACAAACTCCATCTACAGTCCTTATCAAGCCGAAAAGACCTAATTGTCATGAAGACGACAGCGACAAACCACCTCCATCCACTTGATTTTTTGAAAATTGAGAACGCAAACGAATTCTGTATCACCGCGCTCTCACAGCCGAGAGAGCGAAAAAGCTAAATATATAATAAACTCTCAGCTTCGGCTTAATTATGTTTGTATGCGTGTGAATATACATACATAACAGCATATTTCAATGTGTTGTTATTCACTTCTTGGCAAAGCCTCTGGCTGGCAAAGAAATACATTTTCTTAGTTTTTAAGCGGTGATCATGAACCATCCCAAATTTGTGTTGTCATATGAATGCATGTTTTGTACTGAGGTTGGCTCCGTAGAAAATATGTATGTTTAATTTCTTCAAATCAATCTTTAAATCAAACTTTAAAAAAATCTTTAATCAAAATTTTGATGTAGTAATGCATGCATAATCCACACATACAAACATAGGTGCTTGCTCGCCATTGGCTGCGAACTTCTCTCGAGCATACAATAACATAATTATTGCACAAGATGCGCTTTGTGTACAAATTAGTTAATTCTTAAATTTTCGTGTAAAATGTATTGTTTGGTCAAGTGACCGGTAGAGATAACAGCGACGGTTGCGTGCAGTAACAGCAGAAGACAATAATCATAATAACAGCTTAAGAGCAAATAATGTTTGCTCTTTGGAAGCTGCTGCCTACTCTCTTTCGTCGGCCCTTTGCCTGCTGCGCTGACGCTCGCTGCCCATCGTTCGTTTTGCATATAGTTAGTTTTTCGTTTGATCGCAAGCGAGGCACAACAGACTCCGTAGCAAAATCGCCGTTAATCGTTGCGCGCTCAAACCAGCTATACGCTATCTCGCTCGAACGAACACTTGTGCGCGCAATTTTGTATTGTAGTTCGGCTGTGTGAACCTTGTTGGGCGCTACATTAACAATGTTTGATGAAGGTGCAAGTGCAAATGAAAATGAGGCGACATCAGCTAATCAAGTGGCGGTTGGAACACAGGCTGCAGTTCTTAAAATTAAGATTAAGAATTTAAGTGATCGAGCCAATAGATTGTCCTCTGAACTTGATCCCGCGCGACTTCGCGATGTTGATGACTGCATGGCATCTGACTTGCAGGCGAAATTTGAAACAATCTATGATAGTTTGTTGGATGTTAGTCAAGCCAGCATGAAGAGGATCTTCAGTCAAGTTTTGAGTCAACTATTAGGCGGCTACGAGTGTCCCTTCAACGCGAGCGCGGAAATCGAAGCAAGATCCAGCAGATTCCACATTGCTCCACTTTCAATTCAGCCGCAGCCGATGATCCGCGCTCTACTTTTGTTGTTCCAAACCCTCTCGATTTCCTCAACTTAAATTGCCGGAATTTAGTGGAGGCTACTCAGAATGGTCTGACTTCTCGAATGTGTTCACCAAGGTCATTGATAAGGATCCGTATTTGACAAACATTGAAAAACTTCAGCATTTACGGTCATGCCTCAAAGGAACAGCGCTGGATACAATTTGCTCGTTGGAAATGTCAAACGCTATTTATCTTGCCGCTTTAGATCTACTTGTTAAGCGTTTTAATAACAAGCGTCTTGTTTTTCAGGCACATATTGCTGAAATTTTGAGTTTAAGAAAGGTGGATAAGGTTGCGACGACACAACTTCTCAAATAAGGTCAACTCTCATTTATGTGCGTAAAAGTCGATGGGCAGTGTGGAACAGATCGCCGGGTTTATCATAGTACAAACGCTGCTGCAAGAACTAGATACCGCTACGCAAGCTAGTTGAGAGGATGATGCGCCGTTGGACGTCATACCATCATGTGAGCGGCTTACAGCCTTCATCGAGAAGCGTTGCCAAAGGCTGGAAAATGCGGATCACGCGACGGAATGTACACGCCTGGCTCCCAGTTGGGCCAGAAAAACATTAGTAGAAGAACGTTTGTGGTGACTAAGCACGGAACAAATGCATGTGTATTTTGTGAAGCCGCAGGCCACTCCATTTATAAATGTTTGCAATTCGCAAAATTATCGCCCTCGCTGCGCCTTCATGAAGCCAAACGGCTTGCACCATCCATGATCGATAATCAGCCTGGCTTCACTCTTGACCCTGCATTCTAGAACATTTCGTCAAACATACAATTAGCTGATCCTGAATTCTTCAAATCTCAGCAAATCGACATGTTGATCGGAGCCAGTCTGTTTTTCGATCTGCTCTGCGTTGGCCAGATTAAACTAGCTGCTGGACTGCCGATACTGCAAAAGACTCGCTTTGGTTGGAAAATCATCGCTCGTGGCTAGGCGATCAGTGATGAATCCAGATCTGCTGTCAGACTCGCATCTGCAGACAAATGCACAGATTGACGAATTAATCCGTCGGTTTTGGGAGCTGGAATCTTGCACCGAGCCTGAGTCATCACCAAACAGGGAGTAGCGTGACTGCGAGGCACACTTTCAGGCCAATTTTAAACGTCTGCCGACTGGCGAGTATTCAGTTCGTTTACCGCTTCGACTAAGCATGGATCAGCTGGGTGACTGCTGTCAACAGGTGCTTCGCCGATTCCTTTATTTAGAAAGGAAACTAGACCGCAATCCAAATTTGAAAACCCAGTATGCATCAAGGAATATCTTGACTTAAATCATATGTCACTTGTTAGCTTAGCTGCACTGGGCCAATGCCAATACTATCTGCCAAATCACTGCGTGCTGAAGGAGGATAGCACTACAACCAAGCTAAGGGTCGTGTTTGATGGTTCGGCAGCTACTACTTCTGGACACTCGCTGAATGATGTACTGATGGCAGGTCCTACCATCCAACCGAAACTGTTTTCGATACTGATGCGTTTTCGTACATTTGCAGTCGCCCTCACAGGCGACATATGCAAAATGTATCGTTGCGTACGAGTCGAACCAGCAGACAGCTATCTTCAATGTATCCTGTGGCGTGATTCGCAGCATTAGAAGATACAGATTTACAAATTAGACACCGTCACCTACGGCACAAAACCAGTTTCGTTTCTCTCAGTGCGGGCTATGCACCAACTGTCCATGGATGAGCAGAAAGCATTCTTTATTGGCACTGACATTATTAAAAGGGATTTCTACGTGGATGATCTCATCTCTGGTGGTAGCTGTGTTCAAGAAGATGAGATATTGTGAAATATTGAAGCAAACGTCTGGTCTACTCGCCAAGGGCAACTTTAAGCTGCGAAAATGGTGTTCTAGCGACGCTACTGTACTCCAAAACATACCGGAAGAGGTATCGATATCACGAAAACGTTAAGCCTCGTTTGGGATCCCGCCTCAGACTGTTTTTTTTTTTTCATTTTCTCCACTGAGGCTACCCTCGAGACTGACAAAACGATCAATCCTGTCCTCAATTGCTCGTTTTTACGACCCCCTTGGTCTTGTTGGACCTTTAATAACAAATCTAAAATTTTTATGCAGGATCTCTGGAGAGAAATACTGGACTGGGATGAGAGCTTGCCTGTACACTTAAGCACAGCCGGGGTCAACTTCTGCGCTGATTTTGAGCATAATCAGCAATTCCAGTATCCCCTTCGTGCACTCTCATCAGACAGCACAGTTGAGATTCACGGATTTTGTGATGCCAGCCTGCCTTATGGGCCCATGGCCCGAGCTTTCTCAGCAAAGAAAAGGAAGAGTGGGGCGCCTCCTGTGTACCTGTCGAATCCTTGCCAGAACTTCGACACAAGGTATTATTCGGAACTGCAGCGCAACTTGATCTCTCGATTGGCTGCAAGTTCATCAACTCGTTCTCCAAGCTGCAACGCGTCTTTGCTTACATTTACAAGTTTGTAAATCGAATCCGAGGAGCTGAGGTAACTGTGAGGCACGTGCATCATGGCACGGTCAGTGCAAATGGCTACTCTTGGCGATGACTACAAGGCACTGATGGAAGGAAGGCCTGTCAAACGGTCTAGCTCAATGGCCTCTCTCGCGCCATTCGTGGACGACTTCGGCTTACTCCGCATCGGCGGACGGCTGAAAAATTCGTCGTTGGACTTCTCAGTGCGACATCCGATTATATTGCCTCGCCAGCATCCTGTGACTCGAGCAATCATAATCCACTTTCATAAACGGAACTTACATGCTGGACCTCGCGCCGTATTGGCTTCGATTCGGCTCCAATATTGGCCCATTGGCGGTCGTAAAACAGTCTCCAGTATTGTTGCCAAATGCACAATCTGTTTTCGTGCCAAGCTACGATTGGCAAAGCACATAATGGCAGACCTACCAGCTGATCGTCTCGACACATCGTATCCCTTTATGGTCACTGGCGTTGATTACTGTGGACCATTCTTCTACAAGAGCGAAGTGCGCAACACGCCACCCGTGAAATGCTACATTAGCCTGTTCATATGCTTCGCTACAAAGGTAGTACACTTAGAGCTTGTAAAGGATTTGTCTACACTATCGTTTCTAAACGCCCTAAAACGGTTCATCCTGACTCGCAATCGACCTTCAAGGATCTGGTCTGACAATGCGACAAACTTTGTAGGCGCTAAGAATGAGTTGGCAGATTTGAGCCGCTTGGTCGTTCATCCCTCCTCGCTCTCCGCACTTTGGCGGGCTATGGGAAGCCGCTGTGAAGACTGCGAAGCACCATTTTTATCGCTCTGTCGGCCCTTCCATCTTGGACTTCGATTCGCTGCGTACGCTCGTCTGCCACATCAAGGCAATTATTAATTCTCGACCATTACTTCCACTTTCAGAGTATCCCGATGATCTTGATGTCTTGACACCCGCACACTTCCTGGGTACAGCACCTTCTTCGTCATACATTGAGCCTGATCTAAGGAAGCTTAATTTCAATCGGCTTAACTATTTTCAGCGCGTCACATACCTCCAACAAGTATTTTGGGCCCGTTGGCGCGAAGAGTATTTAACGCTTCTTCAACAGCGCTCCAAATGGCGCACTCGTCAGCCAGGACTCTCCATCAACGATGTCATCCTTGTAAAGGATGAGAGCCTACCGCCGCTTAAGTGGCCATTAGCTAGAGTGCTAGAGCTGATCTCGCGATCTGAAGGGGTATCTAGAGTTGCAGTGCTGCAGACTGCGACTGGAGTTATACGCAGAGCCGTACGAAAGCTGTGTTTGCCGCCAAGACAGGATGATGTTGAAAGTCCCTTGCCTTCCAACGGGGGGAGGATGTTTGGTCAAGTGACCGGTAGAGATAACAGCGACGGCTGCGTGCAGTAACAGCAGAAGACAATAATCATAATAACAGCTTAAGAGCAAATAATGTTTGCTCTTTGGAAGCTGCTGCCTACTCTCTTTCGTCGGCCCTTTGCCTGCTGCGCTGACGCTCGCTGCCCATCGTTCGTTTTGCATATAGTTAGTTTTTCGTTTGATCGCAAGCGAGGCACAACTATTTCGAGTTGACTGCCAAGCAAACATTATAACATATCGTAAATTATAATAAGTGCCCTGTGCGGCAAATAAATACATTCGAAACAAATATAATTCTTTGAATTTCGCTGCGCACAAGCAGTGATAATTAATTAGTTGCAAAAAGGCTTGTAACTAACTAACTTGTAACACACACATGTATCGTTGTAGACTCCTCTTGGTGTTCGAAGTGAACGGCGTTTTGCAAACGCGGCTTTTGCAATCCAGATTGCAACGCATAAATTACTGTGACCCAATAACTAAAAGAAAAAAAAAACAATAACGTTAAAAATTCAAGCAAAACTACTTTCTGACAAAGCAATTTTATTTTAGTGAGCAAGTCGTCTTCGCTGCCTTGCTGACATGCACCCAGCCAGTGGCAATGGCAATAGAGCCACCATACCAGAGAGTGCTGACTCAAATTTTCCACGAAATGGGACACCTTTACCATACATTGTAATCCATTTAACATCCGGATAGCTCCTAAAGTTTTTAGTAGACACAGATGAAACCTTGTCGTTCATTGATCCAAAAATTGTCACCGATTCAGACCAACTTTACCTTTCAAATCCAATTTAAATAAAAACAGTAATAAACGTACATACCCTTCATCATAAGACAGTGCTATCCTTGTTCAAAGAATGTTCGGATAACACACGTTATCAACTAATCCTATTTAAATTCCACACATACTTCAGTGGATTAATTGGAATAGACATCTGTCAACTTTTAATAGCGATAGTCAATATTTTCAGGTAAATACTGGAAACTCAACGTTTCGATATTAAGATGCACATAGAAAATAAAACTATTTCAGAACTTCACATTGTGGACGATAGAACAAGACATTATTAGACACAGTCATTCCCCATGAAGCGAACCAAATTTTCTCGTGTCAAAGAAACCCGACGCTTTACAGAAAACTAAATGAAAAGACCGTTGAAGATAAATATCTGATGCCAAACATCAACCTGTACAGGATAGGTAGAGCCAAATACTTAACGGCTTTAGATTTAGCAAAGTGGATACCACCAAGTTGAGATGGATACAAAAGATATTAGCAAAACAGCCTTCTCGAGGGCATTTTGAATTTGAGAGAATGACCTTCGGGCTCTCCAACGCCCCAGCCACCTTGGAAAGAGTGATGCGACAACATCTTGACGATATTATGGTCTTTCATCATCACTCCAAGAACACGTCAACGACAGACTCAATGGGGCAAGTCCAACCGGAAAAATCTGAATTTTTCAGAAAATAAATAGGTTACCTGGGTCACGTAGTAACCACTTCCGGTATAACACCTAACCCCGAAAACCTAATTGCCATTAAAGCATTCCCTATGCCAAGAACCAGAAGACAAATCAACCTTTCCTTCCTCATAGGAAGCTTATAAACGATTTCACAGCAATCACTAAGCCCTTGACAGAAAAATTAAAAGGCAAAGCCACAGTCAAAATAGACCAAGAATATAGTAAGGCATTTGCGACTTGTAAAACTCTGCTATGAAACGACCCGATCCTTCAATATCCTGATTGCAGCAAACCCTTTATACTTACTACGGACGCAAAACAGGCAGAAATTGTAAATCGTTACGGATCATAGGCCATTGATTTAGCTTATGAACTTCATGGAACCAAATTCAAAATTGGTTCGATGGAAACAACAGTTACTTGAGTATGACTACGAGATAGTCTACAAGAAAGGGCCTCAAAACGTAGTAGCTGACGCCCTTAGCCGCGTCCCTGGCGACGTGAATATTAACGACGTCGCTCCCCCATAAACAAGAATAATTCCAACGCAATCCCCATCTCTAACAAACCTTTAAACGAATTAAATGTACAAACTGTACTCAAAATTGGAACATAAGCCGAAACCTTGACTTCCATGCCTCTTAAAAACAAAATCAGAAGAATGATATCAGAAACACATTACGATAAAAACAAAATTACTTATATCTTAAAAAATATCCTTAGACCTAACAAAACATGCGCTATGTTTGCGCACGTAGAAATCGTCAAAACTTTTGAAGAAACCCTGAAAAAATACTTCCTACCAACCCAATTATACGAGGTAATTAGATACGTCACCCTATTGAAAGACCCAAACGAAGAAGAGCTAGAAATACGCCAATGTCATGTGGCAACCAACCACAGGGGAATAGACGAAGCAGTAGCTCATTTGAGGAGATCCAAAAATCCAAACACCCAAGTACGACAGGAAACCACAGAAACTAGAATATTCATGTCCAATGTACCTCTACTCAACAGCCATAATTGAGTTTTATTGAAAAAACAACCAAATAAAATAGCAGCACGGAAAACAATCGCAATTGCAATGCTGTTGATAGAATTTGAAGCAGATGCGCATGGATGTATGTGTGTACATGTAAACAGAAATTCTTAAAATTTAAAATTTGGTGTGCTTGATTTTTATACCCTGAACCCATTAAAAATGGGTAAAAAGGGTATATTGTATTTGTGCAGAATGCAAATGTATGTAACAGGCAGAAGGAAGCATCTCCGACCCCATAAAGTATATATATTCTTGATCAGCATCAATAGCCGAGTCGATCCAGCCATGTCCGTCTGTCTGTCTGTCCGTCCGTCCGTCCGTCCGTATGTATGAACGCAAGGATCTCAGAACCTATAAGAGCTAGAGAAATTTGAAATTTTAGATGTAGGTGCTCCTAGTGCCTGCGCAGATCGAGTTTGTTTCCGATAATCGATAACTTACTCCGTTTCCAAGCAATCGATATAAAAATCGATATCGACATCCTGTTTTTTGAGCAAGTTGGGTAAATAATAAGAGCTAGAGTAACCAAACATGACATGTTGCTTCTAGAATATCATATATATGTCAAGTATCTTTCATTTATACCTATGGGCACCTCCCCGCTACCACCGCAGAGCTATAAGTCAAGTTAATAACCCTACTTGTATTGCCAACCAATTTAAGCCACAATTTAAATGCAATTGACTTTTTGAGAATACACAAATATTCTATGGTGCAATAAGATATACTGTTTAAAATTTCATTAAGATCGGTTTTTGTTTTGTTTTTCGGTATTTTGACTGCGCACTGCTGCGCACGTGTTGCGACGCAATTTGCAAGAATTTGTACAGTGTACATTGAACACACACACATTCATGAGCGTCTGCTTCGAATTCTGTCTTCACTGCGATTGTTTTCTGTGTGGCTATTTTTATTGGTTTTTTTTCTCAATAATACTCAATTATTAGCGTGGATGTTGAGTAGAGGCAGTGGCAAGTGGTGCAGTCTATCGCGAGTTCGAGTCCTACCGGGGAAAGTAAATATGCGGTCAGTTGCGAGTTCAAACCCTGCCAATGGAACTATTTTTTTTTAATTTTTCTTTATTAATTCAAACGAGCTCCATTTGGTGTTCGAATAAGAGGGTTCAGGGTTCAGGCTCAAGTTTGGTCTTGGACTCTAGCTCTTATTATTTTCCCAATTTGCTCAAAAAAAAGGATTGTCGATATGTCGGATTACCGGAAATAAACTCGATCTGCGTCGGCACTAGGAGGACCTACAGCTAAAATTTCAAGTCTCTAGCTTTTATATTTTCTGATATCCTTGCGTTAATACATAGGCACAATCGGACAGACTGACAGACGGACATGGCTAGATCGACTCGGCTTTTGATGCTGATCAAGAAAATATATACTTTATGGGGTCGGAGATGCTTCCTTCTGCCTGTTACATACATTTACATTTTGCACAAAAACATAATACCCCTTTTACCCATTTTTAATGGGTTCAGGGTATAAATAGCAGCGAGTATTCTGTCAACTAAATTAAATATAATACCCAAATTTATACTATCTGAAAAAGAAGTAAGATTTATAAATGAATTCATATCCAACCAAAATTCAATATTAGAATCTAATGAACACTTATTCAGATTGTTAACCTTAAAAACCTACATAAATGAATTTAACATAACATTTCATGTAAAAATTCCCATATTCCCTCTGCCGCTACAGCAAGTCAAATTCCTAATTATACCCAACTACAGTTTTTACGACCAAATCGGTCAAATTTTGTACTTTGAGAAGAAATTTCACAAAATCCATCAGACCTATATATGCGAAAACACACTTGCACAAACCAACTTAGTCAACATCCACTGACTCAAAGGCATACTCTACAACCAAACGGAAACATGTGACATCAAGGATGTCGGCCATCAAGAGGTCATCAAAGAAGTGGAACAACGACACATCTTTATTTTTAGCACCGTGAATACCAACGTCAAATCTTCATGCCTGAGACCCTTCACAATCAAAGTGACAGCCATTTTAACATTCGACAAGTGTACGGTCAAAATCAAAGGCTTATCTTACGATGACACAGAGTTGGAATTCGAACAAAGGACGGAACTGTCCATAGAATCATTCAAACAAAGAATCATAAACAATATGTTCGAAGACCTAAATCTACACAAACTACATCTACAGTCCTTATCAAGCCGAAAAGACCTAATTGTCATGAAGACGACAGCGACAAACCGCCTCCATCCATCGATGTGGCCGTCACTTTATTCGAAGGGGGAGGAGTTAACGAATCTACCAAACAGGGTATATTCGATTTGATTCCACCCGCCAAACCGCCGAGGAACGGCTCATCGCCCACATAAGTCCACCCAAAGACAATATAATCACTAAGATGAGTAACGCCATACAACAATATGCTACTATGCAGCTTGATTTTTTGAAAATTGAGAACGCAAACGAATTCTGTATCACCGCGCTCTCACAGCCGAGAGAGCGAAAAAGCTAAATATATAATAAACTCTCAGCTTCGGCTTAATTATGTTTGTATGCGTGTGAATATACATACATAACAGCATATTTGAATGTGTTGTTATTCACTTCTTGGCAAAGCCTCTGGCTGGCAAAGAAATACATTTTCTTAGTTTTTAAGCGGTGATCATGAACCATCCCAAATTTGTGTTGTCATATGAATGCATGTTTTGTACTGAGGTTGGCTCCGTAGAAAATATGTATGTTTAATTTCTTCAAATCAATCTTTAAATCAAACTTTAAAAAAATCTTTAATCAAAATTTTGATGTAGTAATGAATGCATATTCCACACATACAAACTTAGGTGCTTGCTCGCCATTGGCTGCGAACTTCTCTCGAGCATACACTGTTCAAAAACAAAATCAATCTATGTGTGCTATTTTCTTAACATAGTTATTGCACAAGATGCGCTTTGTGTAAAAATTAGTTAATTCTTAAATTTTTGTGTAAAATGTATCGTTGTGGACACTTCTTGGTGTTTGAAGAGAACGGACGTACTCGCGGAATAAAATCGAAATTCGAGTGCACGCCCAAACGGCCAAACGCGGCTTTTGCAATCCAGATTGCAACGCATAAATTACTGTGACCCAATAACAAACAGAAAAAAAATACCGTCAAAAATTAAAATATAACTACTTGCTGACAAAGCAATTTTAATTTAGTGAGCAAGTCGTCGCTGCCTTGCTGACATGCACCCAGCCAGTGGCAATGCCAATAGGACCAGCATACCAGAGAGTCCCTAGATCAGCAACGCACCCACGATGAGTTACAAGGGGTCGTCTCGAACTAACGAGGTAGGCCAACTATATGCTGACGCCACTTCGCCGCTAAGCACCTCAATGCTTAACAGCCGCTTAGCAACAGCTGCCGCTGTTCTCTGCAAGAAGTGCTCCAGTTTCACCTTCCTACCCTTAAATGGCCTCCGACGACCCCGGCAGCAGTCCACATGCTTGTGCTAGTGTGAATAGAGACCCCGTTGACACCCTAGTTCATATAATAGATTTCATCAAACCCAATTCCCCCCTGCAGCTGCGGCTCGCCTGATTCAATAACACACAAAAAAAAAACTTTAAGCGCAAAGTCTTAGACAGCATGACCCCACTTGCCACGCGGCGAAAACAGAACAAGACTGACACCAGTCCATTTCAAATACATACATCCAATAGATATGCTACGCTAGATATGGAGACTGATAAATCTGAGGCCGAGCAGATAAGCTCAGCCCAAGAAGAAAGGGCCAATAACAATACCCCCATTGGAGGAAAGAAGCCACCGCCATCGTCTTAAATGACATCGATGACATCAACGACGTGTGGCTCATACTATCTGAAGTAGTGGACCTGGACAACCTGACCATCAAGTCCAACCTAGGTCGGACTATGCCACTTCTAGCCAATAATATGCCTACTTACAGGGCTATCATAAACAAACTGGAAGAACGAAAAATCCAATTTTACTCATACCAGCGGCAGGAGCAGAAGCCCAACCGTATAGTCATCAAAGGCCTTCACAACTCAACCGAGAGCTCATCGACGACCTGCGGAGCCAGGGCCATACCGCTCTCCAAGTGCACAATCCGAACAGCAAAGCCACCAAGGAGCCCATGAACATCCACTTCATTAACTTGAAGCCGGCGACCAAAAACAAGGAGGCTCTTAACATCACCTGCTGTGCAAGCAGGTGGTCAATGTGGAGACCGCTCGAAGAAACCAGGACGTGGTGCAATGCCATAGATGCCAGGAGTACGGGCACTCTGCCACATACTGCAGAAAACAAATGCGTTAACTGCGGGCTCAATCATCGCACTGCCGATTGCACACGGCCCGACTTATTTCCGGCAACATGCGCCCAATGCGGTGGTAACCACCCTGCCAACAATAAAGGCTGCGAGTGGTTCACCGAATATACAAAGCGTGCGGGAGCCCCAAAGCCCGTCAAAATGAAAAATCTTCCACCGACTCAAGCGAACAGAAGCCGCAGCAATAATGCTCATGGGCCTACACCTGTTGACTTTCCCCGTAAAGCACCCACTGACCAAGTAGAAGGGCTTTCATACGCCGCTGCCACCAGAAAAGGACTAGCTGCATTCAGCAAAGAAAACAATGTACCTAGCGCTAGCCAACGAGAAGGACCATCGCAAGCTAGGCTACATAGATTGCTGAGGGAACAGCAACAAGAGCGGCTGACTTCGAAGGAACAGCAACAGCAGACATCTGGAAATGGGGACATGAGTTGAGCTATCGAGAGGATAGCAGAAATGCAACAGCAGGTTTTGAGTATGCAACAGAAAACCTTAACCTTTTGACCGCGTTGTATTAACCTGGAATGCCAATGGCATTTCAGGTAAAGTCCTAGAGCTGGAGGTTAAAAAACCCGCCATCGGAATAATTCTGCTGTCAGAAACTAGAACCAACGGTCCTACTTTCCCCAGAATCTTTGACTTCGCGGCGTACCCTGTACACTGGACTCAAAATCGCTCAGCTAATGGCGGCTGCGCTGTCCTCGTTCGGAGTAACTTGGCTCACTTCCCGCAATTGAGCATTGCGGGATCGTGTTTACCAATATTCGACTATGAAAGTCTCCACTGATGCTGTTAGCGTAGACTTTGGAGCAGTCTATTGCATGCCAAATGAGCAGACGTCGACTGATGATTTCAACGTCATACTCAACTCTACTGGAAGCAGATATCTAGTGAGAGGCGACTGGAATGCATATCACTGGCTGTGGGGCGCGAATAGCAGCAATGCATACGGCCTTCAACTAGCTAACAGCCTCCCGCATCGTCAAGCGAAAGTACTGGCCACAGGTTCTCCCACAAGATACCCGTACGGCAGCAGAGGCACTCCGTCTTGCATAGACGTCGTTATCTACCAGGGAATCCCTGACAAGCTCCTCTCAATCGCTGACGATTGGAACCTCCCGAGCGACCACCTGGCACTGATAGTTACCCTGGGGAGCAGGGCCAGAGTGGTCATCGCAATACCGAAGATGAACGCACACACTGATCTCGGTGTGTTCCAGAGACTGACTGAACTCGGCACTGGACTGGATGTATAGGGCGCCATTCAGCTGCTCAACGCAAAGATTCGCGCAGCAGCAGCCGAAGCCAGCCCCCACCAGTTCCCAGCCGGCTGGGTAGTGCTGGCAACGGACTGCCCGCAGATATAGCCAACCTGCTCAGGATCAAGAGACGGTGCAGACGCAGGTTTCAGACGACTCAGCATCGGTGGGACAAGGCGGAGTGGCGAAGAGCAGAGCGGCAACTCAAGGGGGCCTACGCAGACAGAAAGACGCATCGTTCTCCAAAAGGTTGGAGAGCATGGACTATACCCATGACTCGGGATACTCGCTCTGGCGAGCAACTAAAAACCTGAACCGCCAAACGTGGAGAATCGTTCCCCTTCTTCACCACAACGGAACATACTGCCTTACAGACGAAGAGCAAGCTGATACCTTCGCCAGACACCTGGAGGAACGCTTCACACCTTTCGATTTGGCCTCCTCAGAAGACCTCGATGAGACTACCCGAGCGTTCCTTTTAGCACGTTGATCTTCAACGCCATATTAGGAATGTACTGTGGATCCATATGATCCATAAGTCGGGCAAGTCGAAAGTTTGAGACAGACTGATTGTCGCCCGTCTTGCAAGGCTAATGGATCAAATGGCCATCCTTCCTGATCACAATTTGGGTTCAGGGGTGGGCATGGCGCTGTTTAACAGGTCCACAGAGTAATTAACCATATTCTTAAGGCTTACGACGACAAAGACTATTGCTATGGATTCTTAGCAGGCCTTCGACCTAGTCTGGATAGATGGATTGCTCAAGCAAATCAAGATGAGTCTTCCCGCCCCGTTCTTTCTACTTCTGCGCTCTTATCTAATGGAGCGTAAGTTTGAAGTCAAAGTCCGGACAGCAATCTCTCCTGTTCGCTATATGAAGGCGGGTGTCCCTCAAGGCAGCATACTGGGTCCCTTCCTCTACAATTTGTACACAGCACCTACACGAGTTCGCCATCCCAGGCAAACACTTGATGGCCACATTTGCTGATGACGTGGCAATATTTTACTCCGCCCACTATGACTACGAAGCCACTGATGGGGCCCAGGAATACATCCACTTGCTTGAGAGCTGGGCTCGCAGGTGGAACATCAAGCTGAATGCCTCGACCCTGGCATAAGCGCCAAGTATCTTGGAATTGTACTGGATAAGAGGCTTAACTTTCGGGCGCACATCGACGGCCTTCTCAAGCAGTGCCGCTTTAAGATGGCCAAGGCCAACTGGCTACTAAACCCAAACAGCCCATTGCCACTTCGCTGCAAACGGGCAGTTTACAACGTCGTGGTGGCGCCAACTTGGAGATGCGTTATCCAGGTTTGGGGAATTGCATCTCGTTCAAATCGAAGACGGATTCAGACACTCCAAAACTTGGCCTTGCGCCGAATGACCGGTGCTGACTGGTATGTTAGAAATTCTACCTTGCACAGTGACCTCAAAATGGAGACTATAGACAGCAAGTCGAAGTACTCGCCAACCGATACAACGAACGCTTGCAGCGAAACTGGAACCGGGTAGCAAGAGACCTCGCTGGGAGGTGTGTAGTCAGGAGGCTCAAGAGAAGATCCTTTAAGGACCTCCTCCAACCACGTCACAGGAGACGCCCCAGAGCCCCCCGACAACCTACGTGACGATGCAGCCTTACTCAAAGAAGAAATAGCACCTTAGTCAACTGTGTTGTAATAAAAATGTATATTTTTTTTGATTCAACACAATTAAAATTTAAAAAAAATGTACCCCGAAAACGAAGCGACGCAAAGTACCATCGACCACCTTTGCTGAAGGCAGACTGGCGACTAACTTCGTTGCTCGAGTCGCCACCAGCAAGCCGCGACTTCGGCATTTGGTAGTCGGCTACCATGTCGTGCGAAATCGTAAAAGCCAGTTTAGGAAGCCAGGCTAGAAATTTTGCATCGCATGCAAATGTATGGGCGTTACTCATCTTAGTGTTTATATTGTCCTTGGTCCAACTCAGCATTGCAAAACTTTGCTGCAATGCTGATATAGCACTTTGACTGATGTTGGTTGAGACAGTTCTCGTGCAAAACACTTGAACTGCTGCAACACATACATATACATATTGCTAATATATATGTAAATAAACTATTGTATACATTTAGCTTAGCTTGAACCTTAGAAAAAAAGACACAGTTCATTTTGGAACATGCAAGAGAAACGTTAGAAGTGATTATTAAACTCATATTTTATTCAGTCAATCAAATAACTGTACTACTATAATGTATTGTTAAAATATATCTGGTAACTTGTGCGCACATCCACACAACACATACATACATATATATATATGTAAAGCTCGGGGTTTTTTTAATAGCTATGCAGGGAGTAAAAGATTCACACAAGTGCGCAAAGCATTGAGTAAGAGAGAGGCTCACTCTGCACATGCATACACTATGTTTTTAGGCTTCAAGGAATTTAAAACAAACTAATATGAACATTATGAAAAAACATCTGCCGCAGCGAGTTTGCGCGCTGAGCGATCTACGGCGTGATACTTATCGTTCGGTTCTCAGGGCCAACGTGCGCCTGCCACTCTCAGCAGTCTTATAGCCTCTGTCCACGGAATAAATTTTTTACACATTTCTGAAAATATCACATTTTCCCGAAATGTGTAAAATGCGGCCTGTACGTTTTCCCATAAGAAAATACATGTCACACATTTTTCAAAAATGTCACATTTGGAACATTTCGTGTTTTTTGCAATGATTAATAGAGATTTCTATCGATGTTGTGAAAAATGTGAGAGTATCATAACCATAAACAGCTGATATATCAACGAAGGAAAGCGGCAACTTTATATGAGTAATTTAAAATTTTACTAATTCCACATTTTTAAGCATTTAAACATGGCAAAATGTCGAGAATACTATTTAAAATGGAGCAATTACTTCGAGGACACATTATTTGAGTTATGTAAGAAAAACTTTGCGGCGCTTATGTAAATTAAAGTAACTCGATCAGCTGTTTATTTAAAGAACCGGTAGTTTTCCCACTCACCTGTTACCGACAACCGGTGGAACACCAATAAGTGAAACTTCAAAATGTGACATTTCTTAAGCCAGTGGACAGAGGCTATTACTCTTTTTGGGCATAACAAAATGATCGCATTGACGCATTGGGCTCACTCACATTAGAAATTCTGTTGTTTCAATTATTTTGACATATGAAGCATCTATATAAAAAAAGAACATTAAGTACCTTAATTTTATTGTTAATTTCAGTGAAAATTATACATTATATATAGCTTTAAGTGCCTATGGCTGTGACTTACCGTTTTATATACTACCAAATAATTAATAAAACGTTTACTACGTACATACCTCTAGAATGCAGTACGCCACAATCTATCTCTGCATAAATGCTTTATGCGCGTTGAGAATGTAAAAGGGGCTGTCTGGACAGTAGACGAAATAGAATTCTACAAAAGACGACCACAACGTACAAGTGCCGCTGCTAGTAATTTAGTAGGTGTTAAAAATTCGATGGATAATAAGTTTTATATAGCGTTAAACTTTGGGTATGTGGGAAATTCTTCAAATAATTTTTTCAATATACATTTTTTCTCAAATTATTAATTGGAATATCATTTGATAATCTAATTTTTTCTATATATTTTACTTTTTTTAAAAAATTAATTTTTAAAAGCTAAAAGATAACAAATCTGACCATATGGGGAATACTGGGTGAATTTACCTACATATGTCTGTCTGATTGTACGTCCGTCCGTAGACTGTTAATTCCATATGCAAACGCTACCGTGTGTTAGAGTTTAGATAATATTAAGTTTTGCATTACGTTTTTGCATCTGTTTATTAAGGGCATATCGATGAGAAGTCTTATAAATGGGGAATTTTCGATTTGACGCAAGTTGTTATATACATTAAATTTATGAAAATAATAAAATTGACTGCGTTTTAATGCTTTTGCTATTTTTATACTCTGAAAAGGGGTATAATGTTTTTGTGCAACTGTAAATGTATGTAAAAAGCAGAAGAAAGCATCTCCGACCACATAAAGTATATATTCTTGATCAGCATCAATAGCGGAGTCGATATCGCCATGTCCGTCCGTCCATCCGTATGTATGAACGCAAGGATATCTGAGCCTGCAAGAGCTAGACTTGAAATTAGAAATTTAAATTAGTTGTAGGTCCTCCTTGTGCCCGCGCAGATCGAGATTGTTTCCGATATTCCCATATCGAAATCTTGTTTTTTGGGCAAATTGGGTAAATAATAAGAGCTAGAGTCACCAAACTAGATAAGTTGCTTCTAGAATATTATATATATATATCAAGTATCTTTCATTTTATGCCTATCGCCACCGCTCCGCTATCGCCGCAGAGCTATAAATCAAGTTAATAACCCAACTTGTATTGCCCACAAATTTAAGCCACAATTTTAATGCAATTAACTTTTTGAGAAAACTTTTTGAAAGAAAACGTGCTTTGACCTTCCTCGTATCAGCGGCAGCAATCGCAAATTCCTGGAATTTCTGTATACATGCGCGTCTGCTTTGAATTATATCAACAGCATTGCAATTGAGATTGTATTGTTTTCTGTGGTGCTATTTTAATTCGTTTTTTTCTCAACAAGACTCAATTATTGTCGCGAGCTCGAGCCCTAACGGGGAAACTTTTTTTTTATTTTTTGGATGGTGTTGCTGTTGAGTAGAGTCGGCAGCAAGTTATGTGGTCAGTTGCGGGTTCGAACCCTGCCAAGGGAGCTTCTTTTTTTTTAAATTTATCTTTATTACTTCAAACGAGCACGTAGCGCGAGCTGCATTTGGTGTTGGAATAAGAGGGTTCAGGGTATTCCCTCGTCGGGAGCTCCAAACCAGAAACTCTTACTTGTTTTAATATTAAATAATAAAATAGCCATTTATTGTAGCTTCATAGATAACAAGAGGCTTGTGCTTAAAATTATAAATACGACTTTTTCATTCCATTCTTGTTAGTGAAAAATTTAAATCTGCCTGTACCCTCTTGAGTCCAAGTCTATTTGAAAATATATTTAAAGTCCATCGAATAACGAACCAAAGCTTGGAAAAGTAAATTAAAACTTTGACCGGCATTTTCATCAAGAGATGTGAATTTTACGTAGAACGCAGCAAATAAATTCTCGCAAAGAATTCTCATTTAAAAATAAATTTAAGTTTAATTTCAAAAATCGCTGAAATACGTATTCAGATCTAACCAAATTTAAAGTTTCTCATAAAAAATATATGAGCCTACATTTTGCAAAAAGTGTAAAATATGTGTGAAATGAATTTTCTTAAATATCTTTGCGAATGAGTTTCTATTCTTGAATTTTGCGAAAAGTATAAAATAAGTCTAAAATAATTTTCATAAATAACTTTGGAAATTAATTCGAGCAGGAAATGTCGTTCATCAAATCTTTTACACCCGATTCTCCTATGAATGTAACAGACAGAAGAAGGCATCTCCAACCCCATAAAGTATATATATTCTTGATCAGCATCAACAGCCTAGGCGATCTAGCCATGTCCGTCTGTCCGTATGTATGAACGCAAGGATTTCAGTGCCTGCGCAGATCGAGTTTGCTTCCGATAATCGATAACTTGACCCGTTTCCAAGTAATCGAAAGAAATCGATATCGAAATATTGCTATTTGAGCAAATCTCGTAAGTTATAAGAGCTAGAGTCACCAAACCTGACATTTAGTTTATAGAATAGTATATCTTTATCAAGTATCTTTAATTATTTTGCTATTGCCACCTCCCCGCTATCACCACATAGCTATAAATCAAGAAAATAAACCAATTTGTATTGCCCACCAATTTAAGCCACAAATTTTAATGCAATTGGCTTTTCGAGAATATACGAATATTCCATAGCACAATTAGATCTACTGATCTACTAAACACAAAAGTTATTAACGGAAGCAAGTTTTGGCTGGCATCGTGTTGGCAGCTAATGTCCAAATAGCTGTACCACATTCTTACGCGTCGTTATTAAATTCCAAGCAGCATGGCAATTGCGATTGCGTTGTTTTCTGTGCTGCTATTTTAATTGGTTTTTTTCCTTTAAGACTGAATTGTTGGCTTGGCTTTTGAGCAGAGGAGGTTGCAAGTAGTATCGAGAAAACTATTTTTTTTTTTTTTATTTCAATTTCATTACTGCTTAAGAAAGAGGGCGTGTAGCGCGAGCTACATTTGGTGTTGGTATAAGAGGGTTCAGGGTAAGAAAAGGGTGTAAGTGTGCGTGCTTGGCCGACCCAAAAAGCTATCATGCACATATACCAACGTTCAGGTACCTTTACCCTTACAACATGCATGGAAAATAGCAATGTTACACAAGAACAGGCCGAGCCCTTTTATAATATCACACGACTGCTCAAGTATAAAGTCGCAAAATATAAAAATATTCAATTAAAAATTCTCAAATTTTTAGACATGCCGACAATGAATTATCCCTGCAGAAATATGAGTTCTTTTTTTATTTTAAACAAAATTGGTCCCCACAGTAAACAAAACTATTAGAATAAAAATTAAATAATAAAAAATCATTTAAGTTTTTATTAAATAAAAATAGATCAGATTCTTCTCATTATGTCTAACTGGACCAAAAAATAAATGATAGGGCACTTAAATATGTGTGCCTTTTGCTACCCCACAGGCATAAAGGGCACACAATTGAAGAAAATATCTCTGGCTTGCGACAAACGCCGTGATCTCCTTGTGCGCACCTCCGCAAAACACATATGTACATACATATGTATAAGTTAACAGAGGCCAACGACACCAGCTCCAGATGCTGAGATAGCACTGGGCCGGATGTTCTTACGAGTTAACAGGGTTCAGCAAAATGCAATATAACACCAGACTCAGATGCTGACATAGCTCTGGGCCGGATGTTCTTGCACAACAGCAGCGCACGAGGCGCAAGCTAAGCATTCTAGCGGCCGTTGTGAAAAGCACACAATAGCTTAGGTAATTTTGATCAATCTTTTGTAAATTTAGTTTTTAATTCGGCGTTCAATGAGGCACATCGGCCCAGCGACTTCGCGCATAAATTATCTCACTCGCTACGGCGTATCGGCCTAGCGTTTTATAAACCAAACCACACAAATAATAAAAATCTCATTTAATCCTTAATTGGCGCCCAACGTTTTTCGGACCATTTTGTGCTGTAATTATTTTGTGTGCTGTGCAGTGTAAAGAACTAATATACCAGTACAAGACACTGCGCGCTGTGTAATAGCAATACCCAACCTACCAGTGCGAACAATAAAAGCTGTGCCTGACCTACATCAAATTACGTCAGCGGCACAAGCCCAATAAAAATCCATTTGATACACCGAAGCCGCTGGAGCTCTTCGGGCAGCGACTTGTCACCAAACCAGCGCGCAAGCGGGTTTGGGCAGCGAAGTAAACCAACACCCATAGACTTCAGCAAGGGATCATAAAAAAGCATTCGCGACTGCAGCGTGGGAACCAGTAGTTTTAGACGTAGAGCATACAACCCTTGTAGGATAAAATAAAATGTAAGTGGGTCATCATTTGGCACAAACTTTTTTCAATTTGCGTGATTTATTAAAAATAAAATCCAAATATACATAAGTGAGAAATATAAGAAACTGCAGTAATTGTGCTCCCAACTAACTTTGAGTAGCACAATTTTGCATCCATCAGCAATTTTCCATAAACTCTCCTCTGTCAGCATTCATTTAATTTACTGTTGTTGATCTGCCCTGGAAATTGTGTTGCTATTATTGTTGACAGTATAGTCCATGAACAGCTCGTTTCTCAGGTACAGAGACCGCTCTGCGAGGGGATCTGAGTCAGCCGACTCCACCACCTTAGATAGGGAAGCCGTCCCGCAAGAAATCGCTGACAACAGGTGTAAAATGGGATTGGAGCCTGAGCAACTTAGGGCTTTGGTGCAGGCCGCAGTGGAGTCCGCCTTAGAAGCACAGAGCGCAGTATTGAAGCAAAGAGATGCAGAACTGAGGGATACAAGAATTGGCAGGCAGAATATCTGCCAATAGTATATGTATGGACGCCGTTAAATGCTTACCAGAATTTACGGGGGTGTCAGACGTACGCCTCTTGGAGACAAGCTGCGATAGCGGCATATAAAATTTACAAGCCATACGACGGCAGCTCACGCTACGGCGGTCATTATTATTAAGAGCATTTCACATACAGGGATAAGAGAGGCATTCACGTCATAGAGCAAGAGATGAGCACCCTAAGACAGGGCTCATTAACAATTTTACAATACTATTACGAAATTGAGAAAAAGCTTACTCTTCTCACCAATAAGTTCAACATGTCTTATGAACCAAGCATGGCACAAGGGCTCTGTACGAAGTTCAGAGATGATGCGTTGCGTGTTTTTGTCTCAGGCCTAAAGCGTAGCCTTACGGATGTCCTGTTCGCGGCAAAGCCTAATGACTTACCGTCGGCCCTAGCTCTAGCGCAAGAGGTAGAGGCAAACCATGAGAGGTACGCCTTTGCCGCTAGCTTCAGAAACAGCAACAAAGTCAATTTGAGCAACAGAGTGGCAGGTGGAACAAAGGTGGCGGGTCACAGGAACCAATGGACGTCGATCCATCTGTGTCAAAAATTCTACAACCATCGCAAGCACCAGCCTACGTTAACTCTAGCGCTCCTCAAGCCTACAAAAGAACGGCCACGTCTGGGCGTTTAAGCGGGCAGAGGAGGCAGAGAGTCAATCAAACGGCTCACGAGCTTGATCAAGATTCAGGTTCGTATGCTAGCTCTGCAGCAGCAGCAGAACAGCAAATTGCCGACGACAATGGTAGCGGGTATGACTCAGACACTTTCAATTTTTTAGGGGAAGCTCCCTGCTGCCCTACATCGGTAGGAGAGTAGTAGAGATCCAGATGAGATTTCTCATCGACACGGGCGCTTCCAAGAATTATATCAGGCCACATAAAAATCTAAAAGGTGTGTGCCCAGTAAATTCTTCCTTCTCTACCCATTCTATACACGGCACCACGAAGATCACTCATAAGTGCCTTATATCTCTGTTCGGCAAAACTGCCACATTTTTCTTACTCCCAGACCTGTCCACATTTGATGGAATTGCTTACGCAAGCAGGAGTGTCACTTTGTCTTTCTTCTGGCCACCTCAAATGTGGCGCAGAAACTGAACAAATCGAATTCCACAGGTGCGCGGATGTTAACTTTAAAATCAATTTATTATTTTTTTTTTACTAGTTAAAAAAAATACACATTGAGATCCATTGCTCTACACAATAGTGTCAAGATATTGTTTTGACAACCATTGTCATCGATTTCGCAATTCGCTTTTAATGCGATCCCGTTAGAATTCGGTTTTCATATATTGCCTCTTAGTTTGCCTATGAATTCTGGTAGCATTTTCTGATGAAATTTAAAGCGTGTGTTAAACTTTGTGGACAAACAAAAATTCCAGTTTGTTTATTATAACCACCAGATCGTGATGGAGTTATCCGAGATGTTTTCGTTGTATAGAGACGAGCGGAAAATATTGAGAAAAGTGGAAAAAATCCATAAAATTGTCTTAAGGAATATTTCACGGGATATTGAGCAAGAAAGTGGTGTCAATGTTTCCCTTGAAACAATAAGAAAGGTCCTGAATTCCAATGCCTATACAACGCATGTGGCACGTAAGAAGCCCCTGCTTTCAAATATTACTTTTGAAAAGCGGCTTTCATTCGCGCAAATGCACTTGGAGAAGCCAGCAAGGTATTGGGATGAAGTCATATTCTGTGACGAAACTAAAATGATGCTTTTTTATAATGACGGACCATCCAGAGTCTGTCTGAAGCCATTAACGGCATTGGAAACCCGGAACATAATACCGACGGTAAAGTTTGGAAAACTTTCCGTGATGTTATGGGGCTACATATCAAGCAAGGGCGTTGGTGACAAGGCTTTTATTGAAAGCACTATGGATGCTGCTTAATATAAAATTTGGGGTTTTTTGATTGGAAACAGTTCAAATTTTACATGATAATGACCCCAAGCATAAGGCTCATATGATGAAGATGTGGTTGCTATATAATTGTAAAAAGCATTGGACACTCCTCCACAGAGTCCTGACATAAATCCAATTGAAAATGTTTGGTCCTTTTTAAAGAAAATGTGGCAAAAAGGAGTCCGAAATCTCGCGACAAATTAAAAGTGGATAAAGATTCCTGAAACTTATAACATGAATAGCCTGGTTAAATCTATAAAGCGGAGATTGCAGGCTGTATGTGCTGCCCAGGCCCGTTATATAAAGTATTAGCGTCTTTTTTATACTTATTTCCATAAATATTGAAGATCTAAAAACGTTTTGTCACAACAATTTCTTGACACCATTAAAAAAGGATACTTTTTAATTGTTAAAAATTGTTTGGAGCAATGGATCTCAATAAAATTTTTTTTTGATATAGGTTTAAGAAAAATAATTTATTGATATAAAATATGTAAAAATAAAAACATTAAAAGTATATGATTTAAATTGCATAAAAATATGAATTATTCGCTTTGTCAAAACAATTTCTTGACATACTGTGCCTTCGTTTCTAGCCATCCCCACACATTTTCTATAACATTTAAGTCAGGGGAGTACGGAGATTAGCTCATTAAAGTGATATTCTCGCGATCCAGGCAAGCTTTGACGACTCACGCGGTGGGGATGGGGCGTTATCTTGTTGAACCTTCCACTGCAAGGTTCCAAAAAACTTTCTCGCCTCTGGAAAAGCCTTTTCCAAAACGATTTTGTATGACTGCGTTCATTTTGGTAGACAAAAATTAGAGTTGGAGCGTCCCATAATATGCAATTGCTCATATGCAATCGGTCAAGTTTATGCTCTTCCTTCCTTAAATCTAGAAAGTAATAGTTACAACCATCCAGGCCCTGCAAATACACTTTTTTTATTCAGAGAATACAACTCGGTGCCATTCCCGCTGTTTCCTTTAAACACTGTTCCAAGGTAGTTTTTCTTTTAGCTTTTGAAGT
The DNA here is from genome assembly GCA_018903485.1 of Drosophila littoralis. Lineage (NCBI taxonomy): Eukaryota > Metazoa > Arthropoda > Insecta > Diptera > Drosophilidae > Drosophila > Drosophila littoralis. The sequence continues at coordinate 684,699 of JAEIGF010000597.1, forward strand.
TTTAGGTTTCCTGCCTTCGAAATAACCCGTTTAACTCTAGAAACACTGGCAATAACAGCCGATTTTTCATTTATTTTAGCAGCAGAGTCATGCAAGTCAGATGCACACCTCAAAATGGCTCTTTTATTAAACGATTAAACTGCGCTGGATTTTTGTCCTTTCATATTATTTTCATAGCCATGTGGACTGCGTAGACCGCACTCCTAGAAAATTTGATTTTGCCCCTTTCCTCATTGCTTAAAGGTTTTGCATGTCCAGTTTTTGGTTACATTAAGTAATATCACTAACCAAACAGCGTATAGACATGCAATAGAGGGAAAATACGTATAAAAAAATCGAAGACAGCTTGTCCAAAATCGCGAGCAAGACAGTCAGATATACATATGATGTCTTTTTATTCGCTTACACTACAGGAAACTGCTTTGCTTACTTTCTTCCGTATGATTTGTGCGTTGGACGGCATCGCAGATTTTTTTTTATCTCGCTCGCACTCTCAGTGCTCTCTCATGTTTGGGGATCGTTTTAATGTGTGTCCGACAAACCAAAATGCGCGCAAATTCAATTTTTCTCAAATGTCGGAGGCATTTATATCCTTTTGAAGGGACGAGTAATATGAAATAATAATAATAATTTTAGTTCGCTATCATTGGTACGGGTACCTAAGCGTCGGCATGTGTGCATTTTGGGTCAATCAAATCTCAAATATTATAAATAGATATATAATCGCACATTTTTTGTATTTGGTATATTTGAATATTTTTAAGATTTTAATTTTTACATCAATTTTCGCTAGTCATAAAATTATTTAAGTGCTCAGTCCCTTGACCTACATATGCAAGTGCAGGTGCTTGCCAAGAGTTTACCCAAGATTCATTCATCAATTCAAACCCAAAATCATAAAAAAGAAAGAAATGTTGGGCCCATGATCTGCCCATTCATACACATTTGTGTGTGTGTGTTGTGTGTAGAAGCCGAAAATCAGAAATCCAAAAGCAGGCAACCAACAGGCACACACTCGTCCCTTCAAAAGGGTAGACATTTGAGAAAAATTGAATTTGTGCGCATTTTTGCTTGTCGGACACATACACACACACACATACAAACGATCCCTAAGCATGAGAGAGCACTGAGAGTAAGTGCAAGCGAGAGAAAAGTATACAGCATTGCAAATCAAATGGAAGAGCGTAACCCGAGCAGTGTCCTGTGGTGTAAGCGAATAAGAAGACATCATATGAATATCTTACCCTCTTGCTCGCGATTTTGGACCAGATAATTCGATTTTTTTGTGCCCCCTTTCCCTCTAATGCATGCCCCGTTTATATGCTGTTTGGTTAGTGGTAATATTAACCCAAAAAAGGAAGCCTTCAAGTTAGTGTACTTGTCGCTTTTGAAACTGAACGAAATGATCAAAAAGGGGGCACTAGTCAAATAAACTAAAAATTGTATCCGTTTATTACGCAAGGTAATCGGAATCGCCATTTGACAACTAAGTGCATTAATCTGTGAGCTATTCGCATTTTCACATTTTAAGAAAAGGGACGCTATTCAAGGGAGCGGCAGTTTCAGATCCGCCAGATCCACCGACATTTGTAACTGCATGTGGTAGCTCGTAGAAATTGTGCAAGGTGCGCCGAACGGCACCATACTCTAATCCACCTGAATAGAATCGCTAACCATACAATGCATAGACATGTCAAACAGCAGAATAATCGAATATCGATAAATCACAACGACCATTTTAGTGTGCCCAGACTGCTGAGAGTGGCAGCCGAACGCCGGCCTCAAAAGCCGAAAGTTCAGTATGAAGGCGCATCTCGCTTTCTAGGATCAGGGTTCCCAAGCAACGTTCATTTTAATAAGTGCTGCCCAACAGCTACGACTGATAAAGAAAAGATTCTATGTAAAATTCAACGGCTTGGCGAATTAACCAATCTAAAGGAATTGAGTTAAAATAAGGATATCTATACGATCCACAGGTAAAGTACAAGATATTTGCGTATGTCCTACCCAAGGTGCCTCAAAGAATGCCTGACATGCAAGTATATGCCACTAAGTGTCTAGATCTTAAGGATTTTCGTTTCGCCGATCTTAAATATTTTATTCCACAAGCGTATTTACGACGAGCTGATGTTAGGTGAAGCATTAACAGGTTCACCTCTAGCACGAAATACGCATTCGAACTATATCGTGTCTGGAAAGATCAACGAACGTGCATCGTTGGCGTCCTCGCACACAGTGAAGTAACATAATCGTGATGAAAATGAGGAGCTGGACAATGTGTTACACAAGTTTCGGGAACTAGAGTAATTCGATAATGAGTCTCCAGGTCTCTCACCGGGAAGAGAGTTTTGCGAGGACTTTTTACTCATTTTCGCTAATCTTCCGAAAAATATCTTGTACGACTGCCCTTTTTTCCCATCTGGGCCAACTGGAACAGGTTACGCCTAAGATATATAGCTATCTACTGCATCACCCAGTTATAAAGGAATCATCACCAACTACGTAAATCCTAGTTTTGTTCGACGGCTCGAGGAAGACAAGCAATGGGAAGTCACTGAGCAATTGGGCTAAAATTACACTTGCAGCTGCCTGGAGTTATTGTCATGTATTTGTATTTATGGCTGATGTAGAAAAGTGTACAGGGTCATAAATATTCCAAGGGACGATGCTCAGTATCAGCGCATATTATGGAAGCCCGATAAGAGCGATCACATCGAGTAGTATGCATGCCTAACTGTTATGTTTGAAACTAGTTCCGCATCCTATTAAGCACTGCGAGTCATGCAACAGTAAGCTGCAGACGAACAAGAGATGTTCCCATAGGCAGCGGATGTGGTGAAACATCAGATGTATGTTGATGATATATTTTCTGGAGTGTACAATTTTTGCAGAAGCGGAAGCTATCTAGAGTCAAGTTATGGGTATGTTACGCAGTGGCACTTTTGAGTTGATTGAGTGTGCAAGTAATTGCCTAAAATTGTTAGTAAAAAAATATCTATTGAGTTTCGAGAATCAAAGGGATTGTAGCACCTTGATGGCGAGGACACAATTCGTACCTTGGGTATACACTGGAGCCACGTGGAGGATGAATTTCGATTTCATTTGAATTTCAAAGCACCAGAAGGCTTACGAAGCGGTCAATTCTGTCAACAGTTGCGAGGTTATTCGATCCTGAGTCCGATTATTCCAACAGGCAAATACTGATTGGCTGGGATGACATAGTACCAGTAGCCGTTAGAAGAGAATGGAAGAAGTCTTTAATGGAGCTGCCCAATATTTCGGACATACGCATATTTCGGACATACGCAGCAGAAGAACTACACATCTCTTGGGATGCTTCAACACAAGCCTATAGAGGGGTGGCATATTTACGTGTTTCAACCGGGAATCACGCATTTTATACGGAGTTGCTGGTTATCAAATCTAAGGCAAGCCTGTTAAGCTACAATTAAACATAGCTGAGTTTTGTTCTGCTCTTCAAGCTATAAAAATGTATAAGCATTTAAAACAGAATTTATGTTTTCAAATCATGGATCTGTAGAGGAGGTGCAAACTGGAATGTACTTTTTTCAAATCGCATTAACCAAAGTTTAGAGATCTCGAATGGAGGACAATGGAGACATGTTCCCTCGAATCACAACCCTGCCGACCATCTGAGTCGGGGAATCAGATTATCTAAGTTGACGGAAGAATGATGGCCTTGCAATAACATTGATCTACAGTCACTCTCACATGCGATTATTGTGACAAGAAGCTTGACTTGCCATAAGATATCATTGGAGAAGATGCATAGCTCAACGTGCGCAGGTCAATATTCATCGTATACACGACTTCTTTGGGTAATGGCATGTATTAAACGTTTTATTTGAAGCTGTCCCATAACAGAGTCTGAGCACAAGCGTACCGAATTATCAACAGATGAATTAGGGGAGAGCTTCAGAGGAGTAATAAGAATGGTACTGAAGGACTGTTTTGAAAAGGAACGAGAAGGACTGTTTTGAATGGCAAGCCGGTCCCAAGGGATGGCAGTTTCTTACCTCTCAACGCATATTTTGATTTGGCTCAGAAGAAGATTGCACGATGCCTTGTTGCCAGTGAATGAGAAACATCCTTATATTCCCTATACACAATATCATACCGAGTCTTGTCGTAAATCAAAGTCATGCTTGTACGTTGCATGGAGGCTCATCGCTCGTGCTCAATTATATAAGAAAGAAATTTTGGATCATCAATGGGCGTAACGCAGTTTGTTTTGGCTTACATTAATGTATCACGTGTTTTAAAATGAGGCCTCAGTTTTTAAGCCAACAAATGGGAAATTAAACAGTGAAGCACGTGCGACCCCCAACTCTGTTGGAGTTGACTTTGCTGGAACCATTAATATATCGTCATCAAAGGGAACAGGACGGGGAAGCAAATTCCTCGTACATTTGAAGATTGATCGCACAAGCTTTGCTTAGTAAGCTGCACACTTTGGTGGATCATATAAAGCCGAAGTTAAGTCCATGAATTCATTAAAAAAGCATCATTGCGACAGTGTTAACACCCGGTCTCTTTCTCACTGGTGGTGCGCTCTTGTCGACTCCTATACCTGAAGTACCTTAATTAGTTTAATGAATCGGTCGAAAGACCGTCATTACTATTCACAACAATTTTGGAAAAGGTTAAAATCTGAATATTTGACACGGTTGCAGGGAAGACCAAAATGGTTGCTGATGAAGAGAAACCTAGATGTTGGATGCATGGTGTTAATAAAGGATAAACGATTTCCTTCGCATCGGTGGCTGTGTGGTCGAATTACAAACACTCATGCTGGAACAGATAGATTAGAGTTGTGACTGTAAAAACAAGCAGTGGAGTTATCAAACGGCCAGTAACGAAGCTCTGTCCATGACCCATGCAAGAGAATTGGCTTCATCATTATCACTTAACCTTTACGTAAATTATTAATTGTTCTCTTATGTTTTCAGTTCAAGTTAAGGTCCCAAGCTCGAGACTCTGAATGCAAATTTGATGTTGAATGTAGCTATCAACAAAGGGGGAGAATGTTTGCTAATCGAGCTCACCCACAAGAGCCATCGCGCCGGCCTATAAGAGCGTTTATTATAAGAGAGCGACTGAAAGGAGCGAGTGACGAAAATCCATATGGGCTTATCAGCCTCATTGCCTATTGTCTTATCAACCAATGGATCAGCCGCTATCAATGTTGAGTGACTTGAATTCAGTGGCTCTGTCAAGCGCTCGAGCTTTAAGTCCTGTTTCTTTAAGTTGTATTACTATTTTTAGTTCTATTGAGCTTTTGAATTTGTTAGTTTAGTAACGGCGGAATTTGCGACACATGTTGAAGTCTGTGAGCGTCAGTTCTGCCGTATGCTCTGTATAATTCGGATTAATAATTATAATATTAAAGTTAAGTTCAATAAAAGTTGAAGTCGATTTTCTTTAATGAACAACCCCGCTCGTGAACTCATGTAAGCAACCTTCTCGAATCCTTTTTAATTTCAACATTCCCAGCCACCTCGGTTGGTATCCACGCCGTAGGCCGCATCATATCTACGGGCAGTTTGGGCCTCCGCCCATGGCATGGTAAATTGGTGAAATAATCATTTTCAAAAAAGATTTCAAAAATCTAACTTCAATTTGTCGCTTCCTTATAGAACAATTGCTTGCTCAATCTAATTAATGTAAATATCGGAATATGCATATACTAATCGATAAATTCATAAAAAATTTATAGCGCGATGTCTGCTTATGTAATATTTGTAATTAAAGAATTTGAATACCACTCAGATCTGTAAGCCATGATTGCATGAAACTGTGCAGTTTTCAAATAAATTAGGTTGCTGATCTTCTTACACTTTATAATTTTGAGGTCAACAATTATTAAATTCCCCAAATGTTTGGGTATTCAGATTATTTAATAGCTATTCGTTATATAAATAACCACACAGATTAGTTTCTTAAGTGTATAGTATTTTATTTGTTTGTTTTAAAGGGCGATGTGCCAAAAATGACAATGTTTGTAACTATTAAAATCAACAAGAGATTAGGTCGTGCGATAGGCGAATACGAATCAAAAACATTAGTTAAAAACAAGTCAGAGATTCTTATCGCGAGCTCCCGACTAGGGAATAGCCTGAACCCCCTTATCCGAAATGCAGATCGCGCTACTCCTTTTTTTTGCCTTAGTAGTAATAAAGATTAATTTTTAAAAAAAAAAAGAACCCCTGGCAGGGTTCGAGCTCGCAACTGACGGCGTTACTTGCTGCTGCCTCTATTCAACAGCCACACCAGCCAAAGACAATGAATGAATGAATGAACGTTTCGACCAAAGTATACCTCGCACTACTTCTATCCTCGCACTACTTCTATCCTACCTACCATACCGGGCCGCAGCCTCGCGCTACCTAATCTAGCGGGCCGTGGCCTCGCACCACCTACGCTATCGGCCCTCGGCCACGCACCAACTACACTATTCCCCCTAGGTTAGGGTGAACATCGGCTATTTCCGATGTTTAGCACAAGTATGAGCGCCCGCGAATACAAAGATTAGCATTTCACTTAATTATTTCGACTACAGTCACTTTATTTACTAATTTCATTTCGTTTTACCCTACTGAACTTTCTAGACTAAGGCCCTGCCGCACTGTCTTGGAGCCCTAGCTTTCACTGTTTTTACTCGCACTCCTTTTCGGCACGTCTACTCACCCTGATCGCCCTCCAAAAAGTGCCGGCTCGGTGCTTGCCTCGGTTGCTCAACCTCGCCGCGAGCTTTCGCAATTTCGCCTCGGAGCTTTCGCTCTTCGCCGCCGAATTGAAGCTGCGCTCTCGAAGGCAGGGTTGAGCAACCGATCAGCAACGCACGGTTGCAGCGGCGGCGGTAAAATTGAAACTTGAACTGGGCTCCTTGCCCTTAACTATGCGCTTAATGTACGCGATATGAGATATAAGCTCAACATCTCCTCGCCCTTTGCTCAATAATAACATTTCTTAAATTACTTGTAATATCGGCGGCTCCTTGCCTCTTTACTCAATAGCAGTAATAACTAATCTAATTGCCATATTGGCGGCTGCTTGCCTCTTATCTTAACAGCAGTAATAACTAATCTAATTGCCATATTGGCGGATCCTTGCCTCTTATCTTAACATAATACAGTTAATACTTATAAACTAAAAATTCATCCCGCCAACGGCTCCTTGCCGTGATCTTGGCCGTGAAACGATGGCTCCTTGCCGTGGATTCAAACTGTGGGGTGGCTGACCTCGGTGGCCGCCTCACAATATACTATTCTAGAAGCTACATGTCAAGTGCGGTGACTCTAGCTTCTATTGTTTACCCAAATTGCTGAAAAACAGGATTTCGATATCTATTTTTATCGATTACTTGGAAACGGCGCAATTTATTCAATATCGGAAAAAGCTCAATCTGCGCGGGGACTAGGAGGACCTTCAGCTAAAATTTCAAGTCTTTAGCTCTTAACGGTTCTAAAATCCTGGCGTTTATACATACGCACGGACAGGCAGACGGACATGGCTATATCGATTCGACTGTTGATGCTGATCAAGAATATATATTCTTTATGGGGCCGGAGATGCTTCCTTCTACCTGTTACATACATACATTATACCATTTTTTCCTATTTTCAATGGGTTCAGGGTATATAAAACATGGAAACACACGAAAAGTAAAGTGGCATAATAAGCCGATAGCATCAGGCAGGATATTCAACTTTTTATCAATGAAAACTAAAAGGTTTGAAATAAACATAAAATTCGGATGTATGTACAGAACATAAGGACGAAATGTGAAGCATACCTAAAAAAAAGACATTCCCCAAAACTTATTAAGACTTTCCTATGAAGATATAATAGATAACCAAATCACGAAAAGAAGAAATAACATATAAGTCACATATATATATTAATTTATTTATTTGACGAAATCAGTCTACTAAGAAAGACAAGGGGATTCGAATAGCATAAATCAATTTCTAAATCCTTATTAAAGATACTTGAAAAAAAAACCATTTGTCTTAAATGATGAGAAGACACGAAACAATTAAATCGAAACTAACCAAAAGATTATCACAATACTAAACAGACAGAAACCTAATAGACCAAACAACAATACAAAGACAAGTAAGAGTACTCTATTGAATGAATTTATTGAATTGTCACATAGCTTATTGTAGCTTAAAGTTCAAACATTGCATAAATATGCTCTGAGAGAAAAGGCGTTCTCATGCATATAATCCTAAATAAAAGTATTAGTGTGGGTCAGTTATCTCCTTGGAGAAAGGCCACAAGTTGTGGCTTATCCGAGTTGTTGTACTGGAAGAACTCTTGGGGTCAGCGGTCGCTGCGATGTAGCTTAAGTTGTTGCTGGTCTCAGTCGTTGCAATAGAGCACTGTGATTGTAACTTCACTATTGAGCATAATAAAACGCGTCCACACTCTTTCAATGTTTGAAGTAAAGGCAGTATTCTTATTTAACTGAACAGTTGGATATGTATGTGTTTTTATACGTACAATTAGGTATATAAGGCACCGTTCTCATGCAGTCGACAGTATTTTCGGTTCGGGGGCGACTTCGAGCTTAAGTGTTGTCTACATGAAGATGCGGTGAAGCTTGGCGGTGTATGGTACCGAAGAATCCGTAACTCGTGCATCTATGTACTTCTCGTACATAGCGCTCCAGTGCATTCGAACATCCTGTCATCGCCTCATACCTTACAGCCATACCAAGAACTGAGTTTTCATGACAATAAACACAATATGTTATTGTAATATGAGTGTGTGTGCACATGTTTACAGAAATTCTTGCGCACAGCGCACAATATACCTAAACGTTTTCTTTAATATCTTCTGCGTTACTGACCCGATATTGATTTAATATTTTGCAGTAGACAGCAGGATTAAAATTGAGTCTTGAATTAATTTAAGTAGCTCCTATGGAATTATTCCTTTGACTTTGCTTGGTGGAAGGAAGGGCGGAAGATGCAGTAGTAGGAATAAATGCTGTAGAAGCTACATGTTAAATTTTATGATTGAAGCTATTAAAACCTAAGAGATTCGCTCAACAAGATTTCGATATCGATTGCTTGGAAACTGAAAAAGTTTTCGACACGGCCACATACTGTAGAAAACAACACAAATGCGTTAAATGCGGGCTCAATCATCGCTCTGCTGATTGCACACGGCCCGACTCAGTACCGGCAACATGCGTTCACTGCGGTGGTAACCACCCTGCCAACTATAAGGGCTGCGAGTGGTTCACTGAATATACAAACAGTGCGGGAGCCCCAAAGCCCGCCAAAATGAAAAATCTCCCATCGACTCAAGCTAACCGAAGCCGCAGCAATAAAGTTCATGGGCCTACACCTGTTGTCTTCCCCCGTACAGCACACACTGAACAAGTAGAAGGGCTTTCATACGCCGCTGCCACCAGAATAGGACTAGCTGCATTCAGCAAAGAGAACAACGTCCCCAGCGCTAGCCAACGAGAAGGACCAGCGCAAGCTAGGCTACATAGATTGCTGAGGGAACAGCAACAGGAGAGGCTGACTGCGCAACAACAGCAACACCAGATATCTGGAAACGGGGAAGGACTTTCCTCTGCCATCAAGGACATGAGCCGAGCTATCGAGAGGATGACAGAAATGCAACAGCAGGTTTTGGGTATGCAACAGCAAATCCTTACCCTTCTAACAGCGTTACTATCCAAATGAACACACCACTGAAGGTGCTAATCTGGAATGCCAATGGCATTTCAGGTAAAGTACTAGAGCTGGAGGCTCTAGTACAAAAATACGCAATCGGAATAATTCTGCTGTCAGAAACTAGAACCAACGGTCCAACTTTCCCTAAAATCATTGGCTTTGAGGCATACCCTGTACACTGGACTCAAAATCGCTCAGCAAGCGGTGGCTGCGCTGTCCTCGTTCGGAGTAACTTGGTTCACTTTCCGCAATTGACTATTACTAACCGTGGTTACCAATACTCGACTGTGAAAGTCTCCACTGATGCTGGTAACGTGGACTTTGGAGCAGTCTATTGCAGACCAAATGAGCAGACGTCGACTGACGACTTCAACGTCATACTCAACTCGGCTGGAAGCAGATATCTGGTGGGAGGCGACTGGAATGCACATCACTGGCTGTGGGGCGCAAATAACAGCAATGCGCGCGGCCTTCAACTAGCTAGCAGCCTAGCGCACCGTCAAGCGAAAGTACTGGGTACAGGTTCTCCCACAAGATACCCGTACGGCAGCCGAGGCACTCCGTCTTGCATAGACGTCGCCATCTACCAGGGGATCCCTGACCAGTGCCTCTCAATCACTGACGATTGGGATCTCCCCAGCGATCATCTGGCCCTGATAGTTACCCTGGAGAGCAGGGCCAGGGTGGTCAGCGCAATACCGAGGCTGATCAACGCACGCACTGATCTCGGTGTCTTCCAGAGACAGATGAGTGAAAGTATACACCTCAACACCGAAACCCCAACAGCCCATTGCCACTTCGCTGCAAACGGGCAGTTTACAACGTCGTGGTGGCACCAACTTGGAGATACGGTATTCAGGTTTGGGGCATTGCATCTCGGACAAATCGAAGACGGATTCAGACACTCCAAAACTTGGCCTTGCGCCGAATTACGGGTGCTGACTAGTACGTCAGAAATTCTACCTTGCACAGAGACCTCAAAATGGAGACCATAGACAGCCAAGTCGGAGCATTCGCCAACCGGTACAGCGAACGCTTGCAACGACACTGCAGCCGGGTAGCAAGAGACCTCGCTGGGAGGTGTGTAGTCAGGAGGCTCAAGAGAAGATCGTTCAAGGACCTCCTCCAACCACGACATAGGAGACGCCCCAGAGTCCCCCGACTACCTACGCGACGATGCAGCCTTACTCAAAAAGCCGCCTTTGACGTCTTTTGCCTAAGCCAACTGTGTTGTAATAAAAATGTATGCTATTTTTGATGCAATACAATAAACAAACAAAAAAAAGAAAAATAGAATCAACATATCATGTTTGGTGATTCTAGCTCTTATTATTTACCCAATTTGCTCAAAAAACAGGATGTCGATATCGATTTTTATCGATAGCTTGGAAACGGAGTAAGTTATCGATTATCGGAAACAAACTCGATCTGCACAGGCACTATGAAGAACTACAGTTGGAATTTAAAATTTCTAGCTCTTATAGGTTCTGAGATCCTTGCGTTCATACATACGGACAGACGGTCGGACGGACGGACGGACGGACGGACGGACAGACAGACAGACGGACATGGCTAGATCGACTCGGCTATTGATGCTGATCAAGAATATATATACTTTATGGGGTCGGAGAAGCTTCCTTCTACCTGTTACATACATTTGCATTTTGCACAAATACAATATACCCTTTTTACCCATTTTCAATGGGTTCAGGGTATAAAAAGCGTAACCTGTCATCCTTTCAGTCCCTTCGATACAGGGTACCATTTCTGCCCCAAAAAACTAACTTCGTCTCTATTCATTATCAGAATGTCAGAGGTCTTATTTCCAAGCTTTAAAATCTTTTCCTGGCCAGCACTTCCTTCGATTCGGATATAATCGCATTTTCAGAAACATGGTTAAATTCAACCATATCTGATTTTGAAGTTTTTTCGAATAATTTTATTTTGCATAGAAATGATCGGCCGACTCGAGGTGGTGGGGTATTAATTGCCGTTAAAGCCACTCTCCAGTCTGAACATTTCTGACGTCAGTCAAGGTGTCTTTTCCTACACGGAATATCTATATTACATGTTCTTATGTTCCTCCTTCTTCTGATATTCAAGCTTATATGAATCATATTACTTGTATTAAAGAATTTTCTTCACACGTGCGAGATAATGACCTATTTATGGTGGTGGGTGATTTTAATTTGCCGAACATCTCTTGGTCATTATTCACTGCCGAAAATTATCTAGTGCCCTCAGCACAGCATGACTTACTAGATTGCATGCTAGACCTTTCGTTGTTTCAAATCAATTCAATTTCTAATCATTTGAATAGAACACTTGACCTTGTATTTGTAAACGACTACCTCATTTCTAATTTGTCTAGGTCCCCTCCTTTATCTCTTCCTGAAGATGTATATCATCCTACCTTAGAGGTTGCAATGTTCAATTGTAATTCTCTCATTTCGTGCTCATCAGCCAATAAGCCCCGCCGTTGCTTTCGCAAAGGAAATTATTCAATGCTAAATAAGCTTATTATGCAACCGATTGGTCTTTCTTATATGACTCGGTTGATATGAATACTGCTATTAATTTTTTTTATAACACCCTAAACTCCTCTTAGATATGTGTATTCCCAAGTCAATTCCTTCGACTACTTCTTCAAAGTGGCTTACTCCCAGATTACCAAATCTAAAAAACCTAAAATCTAAATATTTTAAAAAGTTCAATAAGTCTGGTTCGTGTCCTAATAATAATTCTTACCCTTATACTATTACTTCCTCTAGTTCTAAACCTCCTCCTATTATTTCCCATTCTTCTCTCCTTTTAGCTATAAATTCTTTAAAATCTTCTTACTCTCCTGGGCCAGACAATATTCCTCGTTGTCTTCTCAAGGAGTGAAGGTCTTCCCTTGTTTATTCAATGCTAAAGCTTTTTAAACTATCCCTTGAATCTTCTGTCTTTCCATCTCTTTGGAAAGAATCTTATATCATTCCTCTCCACAAGAAAGGTGGAAAGTCTGATATACAAAATTACAGGGGCATTGCAAAACTGTGCGCTATTCCTAAATTATTTGAAAAAATAATCACTTCGAATTTGCAGCATTTCTGCAAATCTGTTGTCTCCCCTGTGCAACATGGATTCGTAAAGAATCGGTCAACTACGACCAATCTACTAGAGTTTACTTCCTTGGTAAATTCTGCTTTCCTTTCCAAAATGCAAACTGATGTCATTTACACTGACTTCAGTAGGGCGTTTGACTCTGTGCACCGCGACATTTTACTTTTTAAACTTGACCGAATAGTTTTCCCTCCGTCTCTTTTGCTTTGGATTAGTTTTTATTTAAAAGGTAGGACCCAAAGAGTACTGCTGAGGCTGACTACCTCTAAACAGGTTCACGTTACTTCTGGTGTTCCTCAAGGCAGTCATCTAAGACCTTTACTCTTTCCTCTCTTTATACATGATCCAGATGAACGATGAGAACCGTATTCTATCATACACTAATCCACTACATCATTCTCTTCTACAAGACGATCAATCAATTGCATCTGAATTGTTCAAAGTGTATGGTTATGACATTTAATCGTACTACACCTTATCTTGTCAGTTACACAATCGACAATACTCCATTGCAACGTATGCTCACAGTTAAGGATCTAGGCGTTCTTTTTGATTCTAAACTCAGTTTCAATTTGCACATAGATACCATCGTTAATGAGGTAAAAGGATTCATTCAACCACCGTTGAAGAGTTTAACGATCCTTTTATAACGAAACTTCTGTACATCTCTCTCGTTCGCCCTATCCTTGAATACTGCTCTTGCATCTGGTCTTCGCAGTATATCAATAGCCAGGATCGTATTGAATCTGTTCAGAAGTAATTTCTGCTCTATGCTTTACGTGGTTTAAATTGGGACCCTAATCTTCGGTTGTCATCTTACTCCAGCAGGCTGCTTCTTCTTAATCTTCCGTCGTTAATCAACCGTAGGACAGTTCTCGGTGTTGTCTTTCTACATAAGTTAATTGTTGACGATATAGATTCTCCGTTTCTCCTAGAGCGTCTTCAATTCTCTGTTCCGTCTAGACCAACCAGAAATTATCGCCCCTTATTCCTATCTACGTGCACAACAGACTACGCTATGCACAATCCTTTCGCGTGCTATGTAAAAATTATAATAGTTTGCATCACGTTTTCTCTATAGAACTTTCTCTACCCCTAATAAAATCGTTGCTTTCAGGATACCTTCAGGAAGTCACTGACTATTCCCAGCTATGAGCAGGGACATAGCTTGCCGGACCGGCTATAAATTTTCCCCCACCGGGTCAGTGATTTTCCATTTCTATCCCTCTATCCTATCTACCTAACATTCTTTATATCTTGTTTAAATTCCTTAACTTTATTAATAACTTCTTTCTTTCTTTTTCCCTATTTATTGTATTTTCTTAAATAATAAAGCAAATTAAGATTATTTTTAGTTTTACTTAAGAACACTTTTTTCCTACTTACTCCCTTCTTCTTAGATGTGGGCTCTAATAGCGCCACTGACAAAATTAGCTGTGAAAAGGGGCACAGCTGGCCGGACTGGCTAATAAAACACCTCCATCGGTCGGTGATGCTATTAGAAATTTGTGTTCTCTAATTAGGCTTTTAGCATTTAATTTTCATTATGTATGTATAATCTATTGAATAATGAGGAAGACACTCGTTTTGTCGACCATTAATAAATAAATAAATAATTGTGGAAGTGATTTCGCTATATAGCGTATCATCAAATGGTTAATAAAACATGAAAAAAAAAAAGGTTCTAGTCGGGAGCTTCCTACTAGAGAATAACTAGAACGCGCTCGCTTGAAGTAATAAAGATAAATTAAAAAAAAAAAGTTCCATTGTCAGAGTTCAAACTCGGAACTGACCGCATTACTTGCTGCCGAATTTACTCAACAGCCATACCCGGCTCCCGACTAGGGAATACGCTGAACACTCTTATTCCAAATCCAAATGCAGCACGCGCTTCGCACTCGTTTGAAAAAATAAAGCTAATTTAAAACAAGTAAGGGGTTCTTGTCTGGAGCTCCCGACTAGGGAATACCCTGAACCCTCTTATGAATTAATAAAGGTACATTAAAACCAAATTAAAATGGCAGCACAGAAAACAATCGCAATGATGACAGAATTCGAAGCAGACACGCATGAATGTGTGTGTGTACACATATTTAAAATTCTTTGAATTTGCGTCGCAAACACGTGCGCAGTTGGAAACAAACTCAATCTGCGTAGGCACTAGGAGGACCTACAGCTAAAATTTCAAGTCTCTAGCTCTTATAGGTTCTGATATCTTTGCGTTCATACATACGGGCGGACGGACAGTCGGGCAGAAAGTCAGCATTTGTTTAACGTGGCGTGTACCCCGTGGGATTTTACAACCACGGTATTCATTTATGCCACATATGTGACACAAAATACAGCGAGCCGAAACAATGCGTCGGACTAGCGCCCCTCCAGGACCCTGCTTGCACAGTGTCCCTTCGGTTCCAATTTGAATGCATGTTTGTCGTCCATGACATTACCCCTTGGTGGTGGGCGAGGCCTATCTAAAACCTCTGCTGGTAAAGGGTGCAGCACCCGGTTGACACACGAGTGAAAACTTTCCCCGCATTTGCGTATCAAACACACAGCCACCACGATACTCCCACAAAGGGGGCCACCTCACTGGGCTAGCCTCAGCCACTAGTCCATCCCGTGGTACCAAATTGGCAGCTTTGGTCGGCTGTTCGTAGCAACTGCTACTCCACAGTTTTGTAATCGACAAACACGGAATGGGTCGTCCATTGTTCGACTTACCCCTATTGGGGCTTGTCTTGCAGATAAAGCTCTGGCCGGCAATCCCAGTTTTGGCTTACGTCAGCATGGTACTGGTCGACCCTGCGTGGCTGCTCATCACTCCATCCCTCGCCGCCGTCTTGCAAACACCGCTCGTGCAAACAACACAAGGAGTTGCCGTCGCTCTGGTGTCTCCAGAACCCTGGAAAAGTCCCAGCGGGTATCATCTCTCCTGACACCAAGTCCTTCGAGGTCTCGCATATCTGCGTAGAGTGGGCATGCAACTAGCACGTGCTGCCAGTCTTCATGCTCCGCACGGCATTGACATGCGGGCGTTGCACTCAGACTTCTCTGATGCAGAAATGCATTTTGCGACCCGTGGCCCGTCAGCAGGAATCCAGCGTGAAGACCGAATCCAAAGTCTCTCCGGCTGTAAACGAAGCATGCGTCCGGGATAAGCTGGGGTGTCGGTCGACCGTGCTCATCACTATCCCATCTCCGTTGCCACTCGGAGCCCATGCATTCGTCCAGCAACGCCTTCATCTGCCTCTGATCTAGACTAGCCATATCTAGACCGAACAGCCAGTCACTATCCTCCTCCACTATCCTCCAGCGGGGCACGCTTGACCTTGAATCTGATTGCCAATTGCTTGGCAACCAAATCCAGCGGTGGAGCTCCAGCAACCACCTGCAGTGCCACGGTGGACACTGTACATCATACCGGTAGGCATCCTAAGAGCATAACTCTTTGGCAGGAGATGAGGCGCCTCCTGGCCCCCGACTCTCCCCCTGACCGCGGAATACCATACCGAGGCAGCAAACAGTGCACAAGGCACCATGAGTCCGACATAGACAGTGCGTCTGGCTTGGGGACTGAGGCCCCAGTCAACGCGTAGCACGCGATCAAATGCTCCGACGACTCCAGTCAGCTTACCCCGCAATCCTGCGATATGCGGCTTGAAACTCAACCGTTCACCAACTGTGATGCAAAGGTACCGGTACTTCTTGACGCATGGTAGTCTTGCTTCTGCAAACCGTACCATGGGCGGCCTGGAAACGGCAAAACGCCCTTTCAGCATCATCATCGCCGTCTTGCTGGTTGAGATCGATACATCGACCCGGCTCCCCAAGCTCCCACGACGGACATCCGTTCAGCTGCTCGACGCTCCAGTTCGGCTCTCGACCTTCCCTCGACAAGAACCAGCAGGTCGTCGGCATATGCACTAAATGTGCACAAGGGCTCCAGGCGTTGGAGCAGGACATCCATCATGGTGTTCCAGATGAACGGCTGATGGATCCCTGGGCACACCCTCGGGTGACCTCCACCTCGATTTCGCCATATCTGCTGGTCATCCTGGCTTTCCTGCCACAGAAGAAGCTCCTCCGCAAGCTAGCTTCCTTGCATCCCGCGTCGATCAAGCGGCGCATCGCGGCGCTCCACTCGATGTTGTCAAAGGCGCCCTTAAAGTCCACGAAAAGACCAAGTACGTAAACCGCCTGGCTGGCGGCAACACTGGTCCTCACGTGCTTCCAGGTGTCCTCGACACAGCGTCCCGGTTGAAAGCCAAATTGCCATCTTTTTTCATCAGGAAGCACCTCATTCATTCGATCCAATATGATCCCCTTAAGCACTTTGCCAAACTCCTATCCTTGTCGGGGCTCTTGAGGAGTGCAACCACACGCGGGCACTTCCACTCAAGGGGAAAGAATCCCTCTGCCAGGCAGCGGGAATACAACGCTGTCAGGTGCTCAGGGATGGCACGCCATACCGCCTTACAGATCCCACCTGTGATGCTGACAAGCCCGGGAGAGCGCCTGCTCTTCAGCCGAGCGACACATACTCCAACCTCGAAAGCTTCGAGCGCTGGAGCAGCTTCGTACGGAATGACTTCACTCGACTCCGCAACTGGAAAAAAGTTGTAGAGGAGGAGACTTGCGCAGTCGTGCCATGTTACGACCAGCCCGTCATCCGAACGAAGGCACCTCAAATCGGTAGAGCGCTTTCGACCCAGGCATATCCGGTAGCCGTGCCCCCACGGATCATCTCTGTGGTCTCCACAGTTTTCCTCCTTCGTCTTCAGGATGAGCATCTTGAACTCGCAGACGGCTGTCCGCAGATGAGCTGCAAGGAACTGCGCAGATTCGTAGCATCTGCGCCGTGCATCCTGGAGCCTCCGCCTCAGTCTCCTGACCTCCCGGCGTTTGGTACTCAGTTCGGCAGTTCTGGCCACGAAAGAATTCATGCCGTTTGCTGAACCACAAGGGAGACACAGCGTTTGCGTCCAATGAAATGAAAATGACCGGGCTACTGCTCGCCAGTAGCAGTATGGCATCCATACAGCTCAATATCCTCATCAAGTCAGCATGAGCATGGCAGTATATGGAGGTCAAGTAAACTGTGCCATGTTAACCTGTGGCCATCACACATACTCCAGCCTCGGTGGTCAACGACTCCACTGGTGGGCAGATGACATCTGGTTCGTCGATGATGACAGCAGTGCTCCTTTTCCGGTCCTCGACAGTGTGGCTTCCGAACTCGCGCATCCCGGCTGGGAAGCCCGTTATCCTTCCAGCGACGTCCACGTATGGCTTCTGCAGCAGCGCAAAGGAGTGGCCGTGGTCACGCATACGTACACCGATATCGATGCACGCAGCGCGGCGCCGGCCACCATACACCATAAATCGGGCATGACCCCGAAAGCATAGAGTGCCCCGAGGGTAGCCCCTTGAAGCGGCAATTCCGGCAGTCCACCGGATTTCCGCACTTAGCTACGATGTATCCCATCTGTCCACACTGTCGGCATACGTCCTGTTTGAGGCGGCACTCCGACACCTTGTGGTCGAAGCCGACACACCTATGGCAAGCATAGGTGCAGACGAGGGACCGGCATCGGTATGAAAACTACTTGATGTAGACCAGTCCGGTCTATTCACAAGTCGCCAGGGCCCTCTCGTCAACTTCAAGCGTCAGGTTAATGCTGGCGCCATGAGTGACGGACCACGTCTTCGACTCAAGGTGTACCGCCTTGTTGAACGCCGCTGCTGTCATCTCCTCCTTAAAGTTGTTCACGTACAGCTCCGCCATGAGCACCTCCGGCAAGCCCCTTATTCGGCTGAATGTTGAGTCCAACCTCCGCAAACTTGCTGTTTGCCACCACCTTGATCAGCTCTCACTTCGACGGTGTGCGGATGACTGCACCGCCTCGCCTGAGCTCACGCACCTCATGGACACGCACTCCAAGGGTGGGTGCGACCTCCTCCATGATACGCTTGGACCGCGGACCACGTATCAACTGGCTTGTTGATTGGCGGCGATCGACACTCCTGAGACGGGGACAGTGGTACGGGCAGCATGGTGGGCAACATGGTGGGGCGGCGAGCTGCTCTCCGGGCCGTCTGCTTTAGAGGCTCTCAAGCAGAGCGTTCCGCACTGCCAGCGGCGTGGACAGGGAGGGTGGAGGGGGGTGGGACATAGTGCTACGGCCCCTCTCCCTCCTCGTCCTCCTCCTCCCATCGGCGGCGACGCTGGCAACCGACTCAGCACTCGACCCTGTGCCGGTCTTGCTTCAAATGTCCATTATCGTGGCGGCCTCCGTCGGCAACACCACGCGATAACCCGGAAACGAACCAATTATCAAGTGACCAACCGGCACTGCTTTATTTGCGCTGCACTGTTTTGCTTATTATTGTTCGCACTATGTGCACTGCTTAACTAGCAATGAACACGTTTTGAGCTGCTTTGTAAGCAGAATTTGTTCAAGCAGTTTTATTGCCTTTTACCGCAATCTTTACCGTAATGTTTTATTGCCTTGTTTGCGTCAAATTGAACACTTGCACTTGAGTTTTTTTTTGCTTCAACACAAAAATAACACACGTCTGCTCGCGACGAACGTCTGAAACAAAACGAGGACAGTCAGACATGGCTAGATCGACTTGGCTATTGATGCTAATCAAGAATATATGTATGTATATACTTTATGGGATCGGAGATGCTTCCTTCTGCCTGTTGCATACATTTACATTTTGCACAAAAACATTATACCATTTTTACCCATTTTTAATGAGTTCAGGGTATACTTATAATTTAATTAAAAGAGAATATTAAAATATTTACTTCTATTTGAATAAAGTCAGCGCTCGAAAACGAACAAAATATATTTCGTTGCCAGCAAAGGCCAGAGAAGTGAATGAAAACACGTTTAAATATGCTGTTATGTATGTATATACACCCACATGCAAACATAATTGCTTGCATGGCCCTCATATAGCTAAAACTGAGAGTAAATTCTATTTTTAGCTTTTCGCTCTTTCGACTGTGAGAGCGCAATGATGCTGATTCCGTTTCCGTTCTCGATTTTCAAAAATCAAGCTACATAGAAGCATACTTATCTTAGTGTTATATTTTCTCCCTGAACCTTCTTTTTCCCACACCAAATGCAGCTCCCGCTAATTTATGGGGTCGGAGATTCTTCCTTCTGTCATTATACCCCTTTTACCCATTTTTAATGGGTTCGCTTATTTGTAAGTGATTTTAAAATATATCGATCTCCGTCTTAAACTTTAGCTTCTGAAACGGACCTTTAAATTCTGGATCAAGCTTATCAATCACCTACGTGATGCTTTATCATTTTTTCTTCACTTTTATCGAACCTACGTTTGTCTTATCGTGCATTCCATATTCTTCTTAGCTTTGTGTCATAAATATTCTGTGTCTACCTCATCTACTTCTTTCCTTCTTGGCAACAGACCAAAATGTCTAGCTTCTTTGCTGCTCAATAATTCTAATAATGTTTTGAAATATTTTCAAACCAATAATATCATCATGATGGATTCATGAACGTGATTGATCACTGCCCATCTAAAAGCTCTTGGAATGTGTCTATTGTCTGTTATTTCAGTTATTTTCGTTTTTCGGTTATCTTATTCACGCACTTATTTTCTTAAGTCAGTGGATTCTGGGAAAGGAAATCAACATGCGCCATTCGCTCCCCTTTCCTATATTCGAGATTGAAATTAAATGACTGCAAGAACCCCCACCTTCTATGAGCTCTTGGAGTTAGATCCAGTTTTGTACGACTAGCCTTCAGTGAGTTGCAAATACAACTGCTAGAGTCTCTAGTTCGTACGAATGATATTTTATGTGTGCGATAATGAACCCAATGTTTTAATTATTGAGCACTGCAATACACATGGCGCATTCCTTAGGCCAAAGGGCATGGTCAAAAATTCGTACTGTCCTTCTGGCGTAACAATAGCTGTTCGCTCTATTGAATCTGCGTGAATTGGGTAGAAACCACTAGCCATATTAAATACACGAGAAATTTATTGCCCCAGCAGCATGGCAGCCTGGCAGCCTGGTCTGAAATGAGAGGCACCTTTTATTTTATCTGCGATTGTGTTCTCGTAAAAAACGCGATAGTCTACACAGAACGATCGCTACCATTTTTCTTTTTAACCAACATCATATATCAATAAGAAGAGGGTTCATGGTATCCCCTAGGCGGGAGCACCCGACTAGAACCTCTTACTTGTTTATAAATAAATACTTATTCAGAGCAATATGCTGCTAAATCTCTTAACAATATTGTTCAACATTTATATTACTTATAATTTGTGATGTACTACAACTAGAATCGTTGCTTATACCATTTAGTTTAACAATGTTGTGAAATCTTTTTCCCTTAATTTATCAGCCACACATTTCTTGACCAGATCAGCTTCGAAGTCAAGGCAAAATTAAATAGACTCGCCGGATAAACTTATTGTTCCTTTTGGCGGGGCCACCGTGCAGAGTTCTATACGTCTTTCGTAAGTCTTGTCGTTTCCATTTGTTCGGCCTTTTGGACATGCATATGCTAATTATCCAATCTCAGTGCACCTAAAACATTTTGTATTGGACCGATTTATTGCTTCAGACGTACTGCTCTAGTTGCGATTCTTTCCTTTTGGTCTAGGTAACCTTTCCAATCGAGTACGACATGAGTATATTTGTGGCGAGTATTTCCACACTGAATGTCCTCAGTTCATTGTGATGGAAAGTTATATTTTTTTTTTGCTCTGGTCCTGTTGTATTCACATCCTGTAACTACTGTTGTAGCTCGTTGCGCGTTTTCACATTAGTAATGAATATCCAACGTATCAAATTATATTCAATTTGTATCATATGAGCCAACGCTACCGACACTCTGATTTCCTCCAGATCATTTGTCTTCCTTTTAGATATAAGTAGATTCACAATTCGACTGCATTAGAATGGCAGCAGAGGTCTCAATGCCCACGAAGCGATGAATAAACAGATCTTTCAACTGCGTCCAAGTGAGGCCGGCAAGGCATATCTTTGACAGCCAAAGTGACGCACTGCCCTCTAAGGCCCTGTCTAAAGTATGACTAGGGCACTGCCCTCGAGCACGTTGTATGGAAATATGAGGTCTACTGTTGTACAACAGGATGAGGTGTTCGCGGCAGGAAAAATTTAGGCAAAGTGGCATGTGAAGCACTCCCATCCGCTGCTGATACCCTTGGTGTCTGCATGGCTTTAATTATTTCCATTAAATTTCCGGTTATGTGCTTCTAACGCTGCAAGCTACTGATCAGAGATTTGATCTTTAGCAGACGCAGATCCCATTTCTTACGCCGGAGCATACCGATTGTAATCCATTATATTAGCAATTTGGCAGCACAGCAATTTCTGTTCGTGTCAACAGCGCGAGGAGACTGACTTCTCAAAACTTCCTTTAGTTAAATTTCACCAATCAATTAGTCAATCAAAATAGTCTAACTATTGTTCTCTCCGTTACTCTTCCTCAGCAGCGTTACTCTTTTCTCTCTGCTACTATGCTTTCACTCAATTGCAAATTCTCGGCAAAGACATAGCAATTTATAACGGGATGGATCGCGCCTATATGCGGCCACAAAAATATGAAAGCGCATCTACAGAGACATCGAGTCAACAATCTGCGACATATACTTTATGGGGTCGGAGATGCTTTCATCTGCCTGCTACATACATTTGAATAAATGCATTATATCCATTTTACCCATTTTCAATGTGTTCAGGGTATACAAAAAAAAGCAAACACAAACATGTAAGAAGCTTTAGTCGGAAGTTACCGGCTAGGGGGTACCGTGAACATCCTTTACCAACAGCTCGTTTGCTTTAGCAAGTAAGAGATTCTAGTCGGGAGCTCCCTAGGGGATACCGTGAACGCTCTTCTTCCAACACGAAATGCAGTTCGTGCTACGCGCTCGTTTGCTTTAGTAGTAATAAAGAAATACTAAAAAAATAGTTCCATTGGCAGGGTTTGAACTCTCAACCAACCGCACTTCTCCGCACTACATGGCAAGCATTTTCGTTGGCGCGTTTCGGTCAATAGTCGCTCGGTCCCCTACTTTTAATTTATCAGGCATATAACTTACTTACATTCGTTGAGCAAATTCGATATTTAATTAAAATTAATAATTTTTAAAT
The DNA here is from genome assembly GCA_018903485.1 of Drosophila littoralis. Taxonomy (NCBI): domain Eukaryota; kingdom Metazoa; phylum Arthropoda; class Insecta; order Diptera; family Drosophilidae; genus Drosophila; species Drosophila littoralis. The sequence continues at coordinate 707,691 of JAEIGF010000597.1, forward strand.
CGAATTTAGAGTCAAATATAAAGAATGTTTTGACGATTCAAAAAAAAAAGGAACACAATATGTCCATTAAAAGCATAATGCGTTTAAATGATCAAATAATAAAGAGTAAAATAAACCTAGAATCTACAGAGTTAGAATGTAGATAATAAATGCTGGCCTCAGTATTAGAGTCATCAAACCATTAAGTCCTGCAACCTACAGGCATGCTCGTTGCGGCTCCACGCACACGTCTTCCGCATCTAGCACTTCCCAAGTTAAGTGGAAAATACTCAGAGTTTAAGTATTTTATAAGCCTGTTTAAAAATCTTGTTTATAACGGTCATGCGATCATAGAGTAATGCAATCATCTGATCTCATGTCTCTCTGCTGAAGCTCTAGATACTGTAAGACCGTTTCAAGTCATCGAAGACAATTATTTAAAAGCATTATACTCTCTTTAGCCCGCCAGAACCTTCTGCGGCATCAGTGAGATCAATGATTGACACTGTGTCCGCCATCTTGTTCGCTCTTGTTAATAGGTGATTACATAAAGATTTCTAACGCGATTCTCATACACTTCGTTATGCAAAAAGTTGACCCAACGACTAGACGAAAATTGGAGGGTCCATTCCATTATGCAATCATTCCATTATGCAGTGATTGGAAACAGCCTTGAATCGTAGATATATATAACGATATATCATCCGATAGCTCTAATCCAACGGCTGTTTTAAAAAATAATAATCGAGGTTCGTTTTCGTGTTCTGTGGCTAGTGAAAGAAACGATCGGGTGACGAAACCCATTCGATACTGAATTGCTCAGCATATGCCGCATTATCAGTACAGCAGCGGGTTTAGTTCGCTAAGGCGGCTCCTTTATGCATCAATTTCCTTCGGAAGGGGCAAACTGTTGCCAGATGTAAGGCAAACAAGTGCAGAGTATGCAGTTGTTCTCATTACACACCGTTATATCGATACTCTGCCGTTACTCTAACCCTCGAGCGTTACCACCAGGATCAACCATCGAATTCACATGCTATGCATGCGAATGTGTGTGATAGTGTAATCCTTGCTACATCAGTCGTTAGCGTTAAACGAGAAGTGGCGAGTTCGTTTTGGCCGGAGCAGAATGTCCACCCCACAATTCTATTTCGCGGCAAGGAGCCGCTAGATCTGTAATCTGATTGTTTTGTTAGTTTTAAGTAGCATAAGTATTAGTAGTAGGAAAGGCAAGGCAAGTCTTATTGTTTTGTCAGTATTAGTAGTAAAGAAGGGAAGGAGCCGTTTCTAACATCAGTATTATTAATAATTTATTGAAATGAGGAAAAGAATAGAATAGATTTGAATTTTAACTTAACCGCCGCTGATCGGTTACTCAACACCGCCCTCGAGAGCGCAGCTTCAATTCGACGGCGAAGAGCGAAAGCTCCGAGGCGCGGCGAAGTTGAGTGGCCGAGGCAAGCGCACGGCTCGCTAGCAAGCGTTCCGGCACTTTTGCGGAGACCCTCACAGTATGTAGACGTGTGCCCAAGTAGCAGAGCGGGAACATAACCCCAAATATGTGTAGCGGAGCGCTAGGGTTCCAGGCAATGCGGCTAAGTTGTATCGTAAGGAAACAGTAGGGTGGTGTTGAACAATTATAAGGATAAGATTAAGTGAACAAAATAATACTAATAAAGAAGTTGCTAATCGTTGTCACCTTTTATTAACCTTAACCTCGGCTACCGTGGCTAGCCGGTACCCAACATAACTCCCCCCACCTAACATAAAGCGTAGTATCGAGAGACGAGGCTTCATTACTTCGCTCGACATAGCAACCCCTTTCCTTACCTAATGTGCAGGGTATCAAGAGAGACAAGGGGCTTCGTTACGTCGCTCAAGGTACTTTCCCAACGGTAGTTTGTGTGTGGGCCGAGAGGGACTCTGGCAGGAACCGATGCGCTATCCATCGAACACTGAAGGTCGGCTCGGTCGTTCCGGATATGCGCAGGCCTTTCCGCCAGAGCGATCGAAGGCAGAGTAGCGATATTTTGTAACACTCTCCCTCTCCCTAAACCCTCTACTCCAGCAACTAACAAATGTCTTGTAGGCTGGCTGAACCTGGCGAGCCCGAGATTTGTACCCCGGCCAGTAGCTTCCTTACAAGTGGCGCTCGAGCAGGGACTTAGAGGCGTTTAGGGTAGCGGCATGTTTGCGGTTGAAAGTCCCTAAAATATGCCCAAATAAGTGTTTTACAAAAAAAAAAAAATAATGTTGCCTATTGGGTATTTTTTGGTCAGGCATACCCTCGAATGTATGTACCCTAGCAGAGAATAAGAAAAAGGAAAGACATTACATATAGTTTTAATGCAAATCTAGGTAATTAGATAGTCGAGCATACCCTAGCAAGTGCATTTTATACCCTATGTTAGGCGACCAAAATGAACACATATGAGATTTAGGCAACCAAAAATGTGCACAGAAGTCGAGCTCGCAAAGAACAAAAAAAAAAGGGAGAGACAACGGTTGGTCGAAAAGTAAAGCGAGCGCGCACCAGACGGGTGACGTCGAGACCACGCTTGCACACGTGTGCACCGCCGCAGTCGACGTCGGCGTCGAAGAGCCGTTGAGGCGTCGCGGCTGTACAGTGGGAAGAATTCAGTTCACGCGCGGTGAAAACTGAATTCGTCAGTACAGTTGGGGAGAGCAATGTGAACGGGTGTGTGGAAGAATAAAAATGAACGATAAGAACAGATAAGTGAGAAACATCATAACATTAAATGAACAAGGATTAAGGTGAATAATTTTTTTTAATAATATTTTTTTGTGAAGTAACCAAAAAAAAAAAAATATATATATATATGAATATATATATATAACATAGGGTATGAATATATATATATATATATATATATATATATATATATATATATATATATATATATATATGATTAATAACAATAAATATCAGAGTAAAGTAAAATAATAAGAAACAAAGGCAGAGGCAAACAAAGACCAAAGTGAGGGATGGTCAAGGTTTAAACGGACATTAAGTGCAGTTTTTTTTTATTTTGTTTTGGTTCAAATCTGTGAAATAAACGGAAAAAACTCAGAAACAAAGGCAAAAAAATAATAAATAAATAGATGAAAATATATTCATAAATAAAAGAAAAGAATAAAAGGGCCTGCAGAAAAGACAAAAACAAAAGTGAGTGACATAAGCCTACGAAACGAGAATCGCGTATCTATAAAACAACTAAAAAAAAAACAATAAAATCGAACAAGGGCTCACGAGAGGGAGGAGTCAAGCCCAGAGTGAGTAATAAAACTCATAATGGCGCCAGGTTAGTGCCAGCCGAACGACAGCGACTGGCACAGAGTTAGGCACAGAACCCCTCACGAAACGAATAGTGGCCCTTATATTCCCCGGTAATATCCTCAGTCGGAGGCCAAGCCTCTCGCAAACGTTCCGGAACAAGTCCGAAAGTGGGGCATAGGCCGTTTCGACCCCCTTGGGTTCCTAGAGGACTTAGAGGAGCGCGCCATCACGTACGGTATAACCCTCGATCGATTGCCTCGGGCCATGAGCGAGGTATTCTGCGACCGCGCCGCTCGTTGGTTTTTTGAGCAGTAGACTGAGGGATGTGCCATGGTCGGTATTTTTCTAAGAAACGAGTTCTTTCTACCACCACGCTACTTAGAGAGGCTGGAGGACGAGATCCGATCCCGCCGGCAGCGTGTGGGGGCAGAATTTAAAGAACACCTAATAGAGCTGAGGGCTTTGATGCATCATGCCAGATAAGAGCCGGCGCAGGAGTTGCACCGTATATGTGAGAATGCCGCCCGCGAATACAGGCTTCACGTGCGACGGCAAGATTTCTCCACCTTGTCCCAGCTGACTCAGCTCGCGGTGGAGTACGAAACGGTGATGAGACAGAGAGCGGAATACTCCGGAAGCAGGTCAGGGAGTCAGGTAGTCACAAGCTCAAGTAGCGAGGAATGGGCAAGGACGGAACAACCCCCGGGGGGACACCTCAACCCGTTCCGGTCTACCCCCAACGGATCCGGAGCGATCGGCGTGGCTAGACAAGTCTCTGCCGCCGGCAACGTCCCCCGCGGAAGTAGCCCACCAAATGATGAGGCAAGAGGCCGGAACTGAGTATGATCGATACCATCTGAAACCATCGATACCGGGGCCACTCGCAGCTTCATGAGCGAAGATTGCGTACGCAAGTGGGCGATTCGGGGAAGGGGGGAGGACGTATAGGCGCGCATTCGGCTGGCTGATGGGTCCACCCTATAAGTAGGGAAAGCATCGAGGTTAGACGTTGGCCTAGCGGGGAAAGCGATCACCATACTGCTGCTCATGCCCTCGATGCTACCCCACGTCATCCTGGGGATGGATTTCTTGGGTGCTATGGGCACTACAATCCGCCGCGGCAATGCAAAGTTGGACTTAGAGACGGTGACGGTACCGTTTGCAAGGCCCGGGGCAAGCGAAGAGCCGAAAGAGGGCCTCACTCGTCAAAATGCGGGAGTGCCTGCTCGGCAACAGAATGGAAAAGAGATAAGGATGGAACCGAAGGAAGGCCTCCCAGGTCATGAAAAGGGAGTACCTGTTGGCAACAGAGTATAGAGAAAGAAGGTCTCACGCGTCAGGGAACGGGAGTGCATGCTCGATGACTAACGGGAAAGGACAAAGAGAGGGAAGCGACGGAAGAGTCTCGCTCGGAATTGGATCGAGAGCTTGGAGAGCACAAGAGGCGGCGTGTGGAGCTGCAAAGGCAGATATACGCTGGTCATGGAGGCAGCACGGCAGAAAGGTACCAGATAATGGAGGGATTAGGAGCAATGGCTAAAATCCATACGGACGCAGGGGATCAGGAGCGACTGCCAGAGTGGAGCGATCATGGAGCTCTATATGGGGTTGGACCGGTGCCCGGAAGAGGCGAGACGCAAAGCGAGCCCAGCATCGAAGAGGCATAGTGGCCACCGGATCTGGATCCGGAACTTAGGGAGTTTCTGGAGTCGGAACTGGCTGCAGGGAGTCTCGCATATCGCGGAGCACAGGATTCGGCTGAAGGATGACAAGCCATTGAAGCAGAGATATTATCCGAAAAATCCGGCCATGCAGAGGGTGATTGACGAACAGGTGGATGAGCTGATCCAGGCAGGTGCCATCGACCCGTCGCGTAGTCCGCACAGCGCCCCAATCGTGTTAGTCAAAAAGAAGACTGGTGAATGGTGCATGTGCATCGACTATTCCATCCAAGATGCTTATCCTGTTCCGAGGATGATTCACATCCTCGAGCGGTTGCGTTACGCCCGGTTCATCTCCACTGTGGATTTACAGCAGGGGTACTGGCAGATACCGATGGCAGCCGATAGTCAGGAGTGTACGGCGTTCAGAGTCCCTGGAAGAGGTATTTTCCAATGGCGGGTGATGCTATTTGGCTTGCATTCGGCGTTCGCGACCTTTCAGCGAGCCTTGGATACAGAAATGGATCCTCATGCGTTCGCCCACCTAGACGACATCGTGGTAATAGGGGCTTCGAAAGAGCAACATATAAAGAACTTGAGGGAGGTGTTCCGCCGGTTAAGAGCGGCCAATCTCAGACTGAATAGGAAGAAGTGTAGTTTCTTCCGGGAGAGGCTGGTCTACCTGGGACATGTCATTTGAATAACAACTTCGTGGCACAACTATTCAAGATAGGTCTGATTTCAAAGGACGAAAGAAATAAGATGACTACAACAACAGCGGTACCTCCGAGGATATACGGACTACCAAAAATACATGAGGAAGGAACACCACTGAGAGCGATATGTTCCTCCATCGGATCTCCATCTTACGGGCTGTGCAAATACATAAGAAAAATACTAAAAAATCTGACAATGGACTCTAGATACAACATTAAAAACGCGGTAGATTTCCAAGACAAAGTTAACAATTCCCACACGTTGTCTCCTTGTTTCCCAGCATACCGATGGAATTAGCACTTGACTCAATAAGGAAAAAATGGACCAAACTACAAGAACACACAAGTATACCAAAACAACTATTTATTGACATAGTAAGATTCTGCATTCAGGAAAACCGATATATCAAATACGAGGACAAAACATACACACAACTTAAAGGAATGCCAATGGGATCACCGGCCTCCCCAGTAATCGCAGACATAATAATAGAGGAACTATTGGACAACATTACAGATAAATTAATAATCAAACCAAGACTTTTGACTAAATATGTAGATGACCTTTTCGCCAAAACTGAAAAAACAGAAATACACAAAACTCTAAAAGAATTGAATTCCTTTCACAAACATATAAAATTTACCATGGAATTAGATAAGGACGGGAAATTACCATTTTTGGACATGTCATTTGCGGGGAAGTAATAAGTACCGATCCAGAGAAGTTGGAGGCGATACGTAACCTAAGGGCCCCGACAAATTGTAAGGAACTGCGACAGTGTCTCGGGATGGCGGAAATGGGCATGGGATCAAGAACAGGATGAGGCATTGCGTCAATTGAAGGATAACTTCACGACTGCCCCTGTGTTGGCTTACCCGGACTTTTCCGCCAAATTCGTCTTGCAGACTGACGCGAGTGAGCATGGCCTCGGCGCATTGCTGACGCAGACGATTGAGGTACAGGAGCGAGTGATAGCGTACGCGAGCCGGAATTTGCTGAAAGCCGAGGTGAACTATTCCGCCACCAAGAAAGAATGCTTGGCAATAGTATGTTCGATCCTGCCTAGAGGGGTACCGGCTCGACATGATAACGGATCATCTAGAACTTAAGTGCCTTAATTCGATCGAGAGCCCTTCAGGAATAATCGCGCTATGGGCATTGGAACTGCAACAGTTCCAATTTGAAGTTCACTACCGACGAGGAAAGCTCAACGTCGTGGCCGATGCACTATCAAGGCATCCTCTGGAGACCTGTCAGCAAGCAGTGGTGGCGGAGGCGTGAGAAAAACAGTGTCGAGGCTAACCCAGAGGTACTACTGGCCGGGTATGTTCCGCGACGCCGCCAAGTACGTGAAGTGCTCTGAAATCTGCCAGAAGTTGAAGAGCGAGCAACTCAAACCGGCTGGACGTATGGTGACGAGGCAGGTAGCAGAGCCGATGGCAGTCCTTTGCGCGGATTTCATCGGACCCCTTCCAAGGCAGCACAATGCTATTGGTGTTTCATGACGCCTTTTCGAAGTGGGTGGAATTGGTCCCTCCCAGGAGAGCCACGGCGGCGCACCCGCAAATAGCGTTCCGAGAGAGGACTCTGAGCCGCTTCGGGGTGTCTCAATAGTTCGTGTGTGACAATGGGGTACAGTTTAAAAGCCGTAGTTTCAAGGCTTTTCTGGAGTCCCTGGGTGTAGAGGTCCAATATACCGCCCCGTACTGTCCGCAAGAGAATCCTACCGAGAGGACAAACAGGACCGTGATGACCATGATAGCGCAGTTTATCGAAGGCTATCAGAGCTCGTGGGACGAACTCTTGCCGGAGATATCGCTAGTGGTCAACACAAGTATGGCGGACTCGACAGGATTCAGTCCCGTTTTCCTGACGCAGGGAAGGGAGCCGCGGTTGCCGGCTGCTTTATACGATTAGGTGACTCCGGAGTCCGCGACTAGAGCGCGGATAGGCTAAAAGAAATCTTTTATATCGTCCACAGCAACCTCCAGCGAGCATCAAAGGACCAGGGCAGGTACTACAACTTGCGGAGACCAGAGTGGCGACCTTCATTGGGCTCAATGGTCTTGGTACGGCTGAAGGCCGCCATATTGGCATCCAAATTTGAAGGTCCCTATCGGGTCGTCAAGTTCATATCCCCCTACATCGTGCGCCTGGCAAACCCAGGCGAACGAAAGAAGAGGGTGGCCAATATTTCACAGCTGAAACCATTCCACCAAGCTTTCACTGATGACGAAGAAGAGGGATCCGGACCTATGGACACCCATGAGTAGGCGAGGAGCGAGATTGGCACCCGTTGCCCGACGTAACCACTTACTAAATTTAGACTAACACTAATAACGTAATAACACTAATAACCCCAGTAGCCGGCGCAGAACCCGACCAACTCCGCCGCGGATCGGACACTGCCGAGAAAAGGAACCAATCGACGCCGGAGCCCACGACGACTCACGAACCCGTAACGGAAGACGAACACGAGGAACCGTTATTCCGCCGTCGCCTCGTCATCCACCGTTTGGAGGTAGCCCCGAATAGCCGCTTCCCTCGGATCATTCTGCGCTACCTGCCGAAGATCCCCGAGGTGGGTGATGCATCCCGTTCTGGCCTATCAAAGCGTGGGAAAGCGAACACAGGAGAAGGTCCTGCGGAAAAAGCCGACGGAGCCGGCACCGTCATCAGACAGCCACCCGAGGTAAGCGTCGCCGAAGTGGGAGCCAAAGGCAGCCCAGTGTCGAGAGGACAGCGGGATCAGCCCCCAAAAAGTCCCGCCCGGGGCCCGAGGCACCCAAAGATCCGCAACTACGTGTGCCGCGTTCGCCACGCGAGCGCCGAGAGGGTCCTTCTCGGCCTGAGAAGGATAACCGTAGTTGCGGAACCGTGGTTACTCCCCCAGGTGGATGCTCCGATCCGTGGTTGGTACCAATTACTGTCTGCCAGATGATTGCAGAGGAGCCGCAGACCGGGGATGAGGATGTAATGCCCCCCCTCGTGCCCATAATACGCGCACAGGCACCTGGCACCATTTCACGGGAGGAGATGGAAGAGGCATTGTGCGGCCCGCAAGGCGTGATGCCGCCGCTGGTGCCCGTCACACGCGTGGAGATGTCGGTTGCCGCCTACCGGACAGATAAAGAAGACGCATGGGTCGAGGAGGCGGAAACGGCGCACACTCCGTCCGCAGAGGCCCCCAAGACCCCCTCCGATAACGAGCTGTGGGGGGACGTCGCAGAATTGTTCGACGGAATCGACGGGTGGGACACGAGCTTGGAGTCGGTGTTCGACGAAGAAGTGGACCTGGTGGCGGTCCCGCTGGCTGCTAGTCCCGAGTACGCGCCGAGGACTCCTACGCCAACAAGGACCGTCAGAAGCCCTATTTCTGATTTCACCCCCTTGGGGTGGAGGGTGTTTCCCCGTGGGATGCCTCTGTCGGCGGCTTTAGTGGCTCTCATAGAGGAAGAAATTAAAATTCGCTTGGGCCGATATCGACGGACCCGTTTCGGGGTGTCAGAAGACACCAAGGAGTACAACGTCACGGTGAACGTAAAAAGCGACGTTACCGTCACTTCCTTGAAGTAAGGGGGGTGTGAGGCGGCTACCCAGAATGGCCACCCCACAATTCTGTTTCGCGGCAAAGAGCCGCTAGATCTGTAATCTGATTGTTTTGTTAGTTTTAAGTAGCATAAGTATTAGCAGTAAGAAAGGCAAGGAGCCGTTAGATTTGTAGTTTTATTGTTTTGTTAGTTTTAAGTAGCATAAGTATTAGTAGTAGGAAAGGCAAGGCGCCGTTAGATTTATAGTTTTATTGTTTTGTCAGTATTAATAGTAAAGAAGGCAAGGAGCCGTTTCTAACATCAGTATTATTAATCATTTATTGAAATAAGGAAAAGAATAGAATAGATTTGAATTTTAACTTAACCGCCGGCCGCCGCAGCAACCATGCGTTGCTGGTCGGTTACTCAACACCGCCCTCGAGAACGCAGCTTCAATTCGACGGCGAAGAGCGAAAGCTCCGAGGCGCGGCGAAGTTGAGTGGCCGAGGCAAGCGCACGGCTCGCTAGCGAGCGTCCCGCACTTTTGCGGAGACCCTCACAGTAAGTAGACGTGTGCCCAAGTAGCAGAGCGGGAACATAACCCCAAATATGTGTAGCGGAGCGCTAGGGTTCCAGGCAGTGCGGCTAAGTTGTATCGTAAGGAAACAGTAGGGTGGTGTTGAACAATTATAAGGATAAGATTAAGTGAACAAAATAATACTAATAAAGAAGTTGCTAATCGTTGTCATCTTTTATTAACCTTAACCTCGGCTACCGTGGCTAGCCGGTACCCAACATAACTTTCCCCACCTAACTTAAAGCGTAGTATCGAGAGACGAGGCTTCATTACGTCGCTCGACATAACCCTTTTCTAATCTAAAGCGTAGTATCGAGAGACGAGGCTTCATTCCGTCGCTCACCATAACAACCTCTTTCCTAACCTAAAGTGCAGGGTATCGAGAGAGACAAGGGGCTTCGTTACGTTGCTCAATGTGCTTTCCCAACGGTAGTTTGTGTGTGGGCCGAGACGGACTCTGGCAGGAACCGATGCGCTATCCATCGAACACTGAAGGTCGGCTCGGTCGTTTCGGATATGCGCAGGCCTTTCCGCCAGAGCGATCGAAGGCAGAGTAGCGATATTTTGTAACACTTCCCCTCTCCCTAAACCCTCTACTCCAGCAACTAACAAATGTCTTGTAGGCTGGCTGAACCTGGCGAGACCGAGATTTGTACCCCGGCCAGTAGCTTCCTTACAAGCTTTACTCGATTCTAGTTCACAAATAAATTTTGTAACAGACAACCTAGCACAACGATTGCAGCTGCGTAGAGAACAGGTTAGTATAAGCTTACGTGGGATGGCTCAATGCAACACTCAAGTAAAAAAGAAGATTCATACAGTGGTGAAGTCGCAGCAAGTTCTCTTTAGATTTGGGCTACCAGCCTGACCATACGGTCATTGTCACTAGTTGGAAAATCCCTGAGAACGTGCAATAGGCTGATCCATATTTTCACAAGCCACAGAAGATCGACATGCTCATCGGAGCTGAGACGTTCTTTGAGCTTCTGTCTGTCGGTCAGATTAAACAAGGTCCGGATTGTCCGATTCTCCAAAAGACACTTTTTGCCTGAATTGTCTCAGGGCGTTACATGCCGTCAAATTATGAGAAGACTCATGCTGTTAATCTGAGTTGCCAAGAAGAGTCTTATACATCGATAGACAAAACGTTGCAGAAATTTTGGTCAGATTTAGACTTCATAAATATGCATTGACAGCTGAAATCAAAAAGATGTATAGGCAGGTCACGTGACCTGAGGTCACGGTTCATGAAGCAAATCGAGAACCCATCTGACTCTTTGAGGTCCTTTAGGTTAAACACTGTAACTTACAGCACTGCGCCCGCCCCATTTTTGGCAATACGGTGTTTAATAAAGCTTAGTGACATGAGCGAGTCATCACACCCTAAAGCTGCTGACGTTATCAGGCACGACTTTAATGCCGACGATTTACTGACTGGTGATGCACGCGTAGAGAGTCTTCAAGCAAATAAGTTTAGAGTGTCGCAAGTACTTCAAAGCGCAGGTTTCGAACTAACCAAATGGTTTTTGAATTCTCCTGCGTTCTTCGCAACAAACGCAGCCATGCCGATAGGGATCTCAGAGTCTGAATGAAAATGCCTTTCAATTCAAGCTAGACGATTCATCCATTTTCTAGTTGACATCGCGGCTATTTGACCTGGTCTTGGCCTGTTAAGCCCCCTTATAAGCAAGCTCTGGCTTAAGAAGTTAGACTGGGATGAATCTATCCCTCAAAGTTTGGATAATTCGTGACATCAACTAAAATCAACTTTTGAATCAACTTTGATTCACTTGCAACGAATAAAGATACTACGATATGTTTTTACAGAGACAACTTCGCCGATCGAATAAGAGCGTTAGTCGCATGCGCATGTGCTTCATTGTTGACATCCAAATCTAAAGTAGCCCTCTCAAGACGAAGACTCTTTCCTTCACCTTCTCGCAGATCTTTTTCATCGAATTACCGATTGAAAGGACGGTTCTTTGGTCTGATTCTGAAGTCACGCTTCATTGGATTCGGTCACATCCTTCGTCCTTGGCAACATTTGTTTCGATTCGTATGGATGAAATCCAAGAATGGACAGAAAAGGCTGAATGGCGCCATGTACCTACAAAGCAAAGCACAGCAGATATCGTTTCTGATATTGATATTTCTTGAGTCGATGTGGTTCGATGGGCCTTCATTTTTAAAGGAACGACGAGAATCCTGGCCGGTTAACCTGCATCTGATGACAGATGAGATGCGAACTATAGATGTACGCAAAACAGCAAATCGCAAAAATTTAAAAAATCGAGCAGTACAATTTGAGAGCATCCCTACGGCGCTCGAAAGGAAAGAAGCCTTCGAGAAAATAGTTGAAGTCCTGCAACAAGTTGAATTTTAAGATGACATACATAGAGTTCGAAAAGGCACGAGCGTGGGTCATAGTGTGGAGCATCTCAATTCATTTATACATGAGTATAATGGATCTTGGTGCTCTTTAGCATTGTTATATAATGCCAAGCTTCTGCTACTTCTGAATAAAAGCTCGCAATTCACTAGAAATCTTTTTATTTACCTGCATTTGACGAATTGTGATGCTGGCCCAAGAGCACTTTCAGTTTGGCTAATTATCGCTCAAGAAGTCTGTGGTCAGACAGTGAAATCATGTATCCGTTGCTTTAAGTGCAAACATTGCCTGCTAAAACAAATAAAAACCAGCAGATCGACTTCGAGCGCACCGCCCATTTTTTATCTGAGGCGTCGATTTTTAAGGCCCAATGAGTACGACCCTTCGAATGCTTGGAAAGCCTAGGAATAAGTCGTACATAGCTTGATTTTGCTAATTTTTTGCGGTTCACTTATCCACTAATACACTTTAAAAGGCTTTTCAAAGGCTCGTCGGCCATCGAGGATTTCCACAGACCGTCCATTGCGACAACGCGACGAACTTTATAGGAGCAAGTCGCCAGTTTCAGGAGTGTCGTATGCGAATTTGCGTTCATACCGCTAAGAGCTTCGGACTTCGGGGCCTTGTGGTAGGCAAGTGTGAAGTCTGCAAGGCACCTTCTTCTGTGGACGGTAGGCAGCCTCTTGCTGCCGGCCGAGGAGCTGCAGACGACTCTTGTACCAGTGGAAGCCGTCCTCAATTCTAGGCCCCTGGGAGCAATAAGCGAGGATGGCATGCTGTCTCGTTGCTCAAGCAACAGTTTTGGCCGCAATGGTCAAAGGAGTAATTTCTTGGACTCCAAGCGCGGACCAAGTGAAACCATCGCCTGCCAAACGTCGTCCTGGGAGAGCTGGTAGTCGTCGCCGTGCAGTGGCTAATCGGCAAAGTGAAGGCAGTGCACAGGAGACACACCCAGGAGAGAAGACAGCCAGTTACGGAAAATGTAAAAGGCCACTCCACAAGTTTGCTCGTCTACCTGTGTAATGAAGTCAACAAGCGCTTCATGGTGGCCGGTGTTGGCGCAGATCCGCATATTGCTGAATTTGATGAATTTAAAACTTGAAGTCTAATGTAAGTTAGGCTTAGGGCTGAGCGAGAGCGCAATAAAGCTTTATCACTCGCTCTGGGAGTGAATTCCTTTCGCTTCGCTGACGTAGCTTAATTTAGGCTTTCGAAGTTCAATATCAGTTGTCGAATTATACTAAATGAAGCGCATCAAATCTACGTCTTTTAAAGCCACTAGCTTTCTACAAAATTATATAAAATCATATAATTTTTCACAAAGCATTCGAAAAAAAATCTTGATCTAAATCCTATTTTTTGAGCAAATCTCCTAGGTTATAATAGCTATATATAACCGTGTTTACATTTGAAATTTGACATTTGACAAGTAGCTACTTTAATAGTATACATATAGACAGCATAGCTATAAATCAAATAATACAAGTAAGAGGTTCTAGTCAGGAGCTCCCGACTAGGGGATACCCTGAACCCTCTTATTCCAACACCAAACCGCACTTCTTGCCGCCGTCTCAACTCAACAGCCACACCGGCCAAAAAAAAAATAGTTTCCTCGGTAGGGCTCGAACTCGCGACAGACCGCGCCACTTCTCACAGCCTCTACTCAACAGCCACAATAATTGAGTCTTGAGAAAAAAACGAATTTAAATAGCAGCACAGAAAACAATCGCAATTGCAATGCTGTTGATAGAATTCGAAGCAGACGCGCACGAATGTGTGTGTGTACATGTTTGGCCTCTTGGCCAGTTATATTCGTAATATTAGTTTTATTTGTGAAATCATTCAAAATTGTAAAATAACTCGCCTGCTGTCCTCTTGTCGCTGATCGCTCTGATTGGCATTCTTTTTTCTTTCTCACGTGAATGGCTGCTTAAAGATAGGCCCGATGTATATTGGCCGATAGATCGTGGCTACGGCCGCCACAGTACTCACCCCTAGACAAGTCATAGATTGTAAGGGCGACTCCTCTGCTGCTTGTCATACGCGCGAAGTGATGGAACTTTGATTCGTGAATCTCCATCACCCCCGGGACCAGCTGCTTCATTCGTGGGGACGGTTTCGTCAGCGTCTTCGATTGCCATAAATGCAGGCTTTAATCTGTCGATCGACAATGCTGTTTCTTTGCCATTGATCCGCACGACGAAGACCCGATCTGATGGCTTGGATATCACCTCAAACGGTTCTGAGTATGGGGGCTCGAACGGCTGCTTTACCGCGTCAGTCCTGACGAATACATGCGAGCATTCATTTGTGACTTTGTGCAGAAAGAGTTTCGGCTTGCTATGATGCGAAGCTGGCGTCGGCCTTACCGCCTGCATGTTGGTACGAAATTGACTGACAAGCTGCCCTGGATTCGAGGGTGCGTCCAGGTCATTGAAATATTCATTACAGTTGGAAGTAGTTTGGTCCATGGGGTCTGCGGGTTGCACATTAAAGCGGCGTTATTTCATAGACCTATGCCAACGCTCGACCATGCCGTTTACCGATGGGTGGTATGTTGTCGTGTGGATGTGTTCACTTCCCAATAAATTGGCTAGTGATCTAAAGAGTGCAGACTCGAATTGGGCCCCTTGATCGGTGGTGATTATCAAGGGACATCCGAACCGTGATATCCAGCATGACCAAGTTGCATCTCAGACCGTCTGTGCTGTCATATCCTGCAGAGGTACTGCCTCCGGCCAGCGAGAGAACCGGTAGATCATCGTTAGGCAATACCTGTATCCACCTACCCAGGGCATTACGACAATGTCGAGGTGTATATGGTCAAATCTGCAGGCAGGATCACTAATTTTGGTAGGTATCATCGAGATGTGCTTATGTATTTTCGGCCTCTGACATGGCAAGCAACTTCGTGACCAAACCAATATGTCCTTACGCATCGACGGCCAAACATATTAAGCACAAATTTGTTTGACTGTGGACCTGCCACTAGGATGAGAGAGTCGGTGAACATTTTAAAATTTGTTGTATCTCAATTTCTGTGGAATATATGGTCCAGGAATTACTGTCAATACGTCGCTGTACAGAAAAGTTTGCTCGTTGACTTGCATTGACTGTAGTTGTAACGATGTCTCTCCATTCAAAATACTTATCAGTTCGCTGCCCGTTGCTTAGGCCGCTTCAATGCTTTTTGTATCGATCGTCGACAGTGTCGTTATGTCATTGATCTGCTACTACATTGTCGCTGCCGTTTTCATGTAGCATCTTTGTAAAGTGTTGGCAGATGAATCCTAATTGGCGTAGTTGGCGCTCTGATGCCTTTTCAGGTTTTTGGGCGAATGCGTATATCAGCGGCTTGTGATCAGTTTTTATTACGAAAACCCTTGCTTATAGCATGTGCTTGAAATACTTGATCGCTTCATAGATTGCTAGTAGCTCCCTGTCATATGTGCTATACCTGCCTTCCGTTGCGCTTAGTTTTTTCGGAAAGAAACGTAGGAGCTCTCATATACCTCTGTTGTATTGCTCCAGTACCGCACCGATGGCTGTGTCGGAGGCATCACAAGTCAGGCTGTAGAGTAGGATAAGCGAGAGTGGCTGCATTTGCAATGCTGGCTTTGCAATTTGCAAATGTCCTGATTGTCTTTGCCGTCTACTCTACGGGCCGTTTGTCATTCTTCTTCATTTTGCTCGTCAAATCATTGAGTGGTGCCTGAGTTTCTGATGCCGTTGGTATACAGCGCCGATAATGGTTCACTATTCCCAGGAAGCGGCCCAGTTCGTATATTGGTTGTACTCTGCGATCGCCTTGACGCGTTCCTCTGGAGGTTTAATACCGTTGCTATTCACAATACAGCTTAAAAACAATACCTCAGTATTTTGAAAATTAAATTTTTTGTCGTTAATCCTGAGGGCGTTTGCTTGCAGGATCCGTAGGACATTGTTCACGGGTTGCTTATGCTCCTCAACTGAGTTTGACATTATCAGGATGTCATCTATGTAGCAGAACACATAGTCGACGCCTCGGAAAAGTGGGTCCAACCCTGAAAAATTTGCGTTGCATTTTTGAGTCCAAAATACAAAGTCAATCAAACCAAACGCAGTACACACTGCAGTTTTCTCAATGTCTACTGGTGCCATCGGTATCTGATATTATGCGCGTCCTAAGTCTAAAGTTGTGAAAGTGTGTTTACCATGTAACCGATCTGCGAAGTCGTGTATGTTTGGTATCGGATAACGATCAAGAATTGTTATCGCGTTAGCTTCCTTATGGGCAAACACTTGAAGCGAACAGACGTGTTTTTTTTTTGAGCTCTCCGTTTTGTTTTTGATTTAATTAAACACCGGCGTTTTAATTATTTATATTTTATATATTTCAACTATTCTGTTCGCCTTCTCGGTTTATTTTTTATTTATCGCGAGTGCATACTTGTGGTCTGTGCATATTTGTTATTTAAATATTGTTTCTTTTAAACTTGTGTTCTTGTGCATTTTTGTTTGTGCTCTTGCGCTATTAGCTCTGTGGGTAAGCTTCTTGTTGTTGTTTGTTGTTTATGTTTAACTGCACATCGCCTCTCTGGTGTGCAAGATTTCGTGGGCAAGCAACCAATCTATAAATAGACTACTCTCGCACTCTCGCGCTCTCTCTCCTTTTTTTTTCAACTTGCGCTTTGATCTTTTTCAACTTTCTGCCGCTTGTTGGTGCTCCCTACGCTATTAATCTAATCTAAATAATCTCTCTTTTTACATTTGGCTGCGTTATTACAGTAGAGACCCATAATAATGGACCATAAAATTGTCTGTTTTATAAAAACTTGCCAAATGCCAATTATGGCAAGTCAATCCTGCATACCTTGTTGGCTGTGTGATAATGTCGTGCATTCTAAATGTTTCCCCCACTGGTCTTGTGGGGGAGGCTGTTGCCAAACGAAATGGTTTGCACTATAGTTGCGACTCGTGTAGGGAGATTGATGGTGAAATGCGGGCGTTTATGCGTCAGACCAGGAGTGGCTTTAGGGGTCTGATTGTTGGTTTTCGTAAACTTAACGATCAGCTCACAGCCCTGGACACCCAATTTAATAGCCTTAAACTGTTAGATGAGTCTCCGGGGCCTAAAAAGCCCACTCCTTGTGATCTGCCGTTGCCTAATACCCTGCAGCCTCCGACTGCTATTCAGCAGCCTACTACACCGATTACACAGCAGCTCATCTCGTTTGTTACTCCGGTAGCTGTGAGGTCTGCTGTGAACACTGATTCTGTCCCGAAAAGAATGACATCGGCACGAGAAAAACCAGTCGAATTATCCGTGTCGTCCGCTGTCGTGGGTGTTCCGAAAGGGCGACAGCAACAATTAAATTTACAACAGCCGCTAGAAGGCTCGTCGTCCAGACTACCGGCTATTTTAGGTACCTTAGTTAATAGTGTTCCCACTGTTCTACCTGTGGCACCTAAGCCTCTAGTCGGTGTTCCACCGAAGAGACTTATTTTTGTTTCTAGGCTTGCCCCTCACTTTTCATCAGATGAGGTAAAAGCCTTTATACAGGCAAAAATTCAAGCCCCAGGTATACTGGTGGAGAAATTTAGGTTCGCTTATGAAAGGGATATTGCGTCCTTTAAAATAAGTGTTCCGCCAGAAATATTTACTGGTATTTGTTGTAAAGAGTTTTGGCCGGAGCACTTAATAGTAAAAGAATATAAGGCCAAAAAGAAAAATCGGACTCCGATTTTATTACCACCTATTTCTAATGGCGCATCAACTTTAGTTGCTGCGTCAAAAAACTAATTTCATCTTTCGAGCTTGCCTACCAGAATGTTAGAGGTCTTAAATCTCGCTAACTGTATTTAGACTCTCTTGCTTTTAATTTTCAAATTATCGCTTTTACTGAGACCTGGCTGAAGCCGGACATCTCAGACTCTTCAATTTTTACCTCCAAATACACCACTTACAGGTGCGATCGAGCTTCCCGTATCGGAGGAGGAGTACTTATAGCTGTCGAGTTTGCTCTTTCGTCGGAACGCATTGATCTTCCCATCTCAGAGATTGAGTTGGTGGCTGTAAGAGTTGTATTTGGTACTTTTTCTATCTTTATTACATGTTCATATTTACCTCCTCTATCTAATTTGTCTACCTATCAAACCCATCTTAATGCTATTAAATCTGTCTCCTCCCTACTTTCTGATAGAGACCTTTTAGTAGTTCTTGGGGACTTTAATCTCCCTGTTGTCGAGTGGTCATCGCCATCAGACTCAAACTTTCTGTTGCCGTCATCGTCAAACGAATTTATTGATGGTCTACATGAAATGTCCTTACGGCAGGTTAATCGTGTGCGCAATTCAACAAACAGATCTCTTGATCTAATTTTCGTGTTGGATTCGTTCAACAGTGTTGTGCACAGGATCAATCCGCTTACACTTCCTGAAGACCGTTTTCATCCAACTATGGAAATGGTCATTGATTTACCAGCCCGAGTCCCTATCAAGGAATCGGAATTAGCTGAACGTATGCGTTGTTTCCGAAAGGCTGATTTTCATAAGCTAAATGATCTAATTCTGCAAGTCGACTGGTCCCAACTGTACAATTGTGCAGACATTGATGTTGCCTTCAAACTTTTTTATGACACCTTGTACTCGATTTTTTATGTCTGCGTTCCTCTTGATCACCCAGCGAGGCCTGATAGGCCTCCCTGGTTCTCAAATGAACTGATGAGGTTAAAAAACGTGAAGTCGAGGTGTTATAAAAAGTTTAAGAAATCGGGAAATCACTCTGATCACTCTAATCACTCTAATCACTCTGATTTCCCGATTTCTCGGGATCACTCTGATCACTCTAATCACTCTAATCACTCTGATTTCCCGATTTCTTAAACTTTTTATAACACCTCGACTTCACGTTTTTTAACCTCATCAGTTCATTTGAGAACCAGGGAGGCCTATCAGGCCTCGCTGGGTGATCAAGAGGAACGCAGACATAAAAAAATCGAGTACAAGGTGTCATAAAAAAGTTTGAAGGCAACATCAATGTCTGCACAATTGTACAGTTGGGACCAGTCGACTTGCAGAATTAGATCATTTAGCTTATGAAAATCAGCCTTTCGGAAACAACGCATACGTTCAGCTAATTCCGATTCCTTGATAGGGACTCGGGCTGGTAAATCAATGACCATTTCCATAGTTGGATGAAAACGGTCTTCAGGAAGTGTAAGCGGATTGATCCTGTGCACAACACTGTTGAACGAATCCAACACGAAAATTAGATCAAGAGATCTGTTTGTTGAATTGCGCACACGATTAACCTGCCGTAAGGACATTTCATGTAGACCATCAATAAATTCGTTTGACGATGACGGCAACCGAAAGTTTGAGTCTGATGGCGATGACCACTCGACAACAGGGAGATTAAAGTCCCCAAGAACTACTAAAAGGTCTCTATCAGAAAGTAGGGAGGAGACAGATTTAATAGCATTAAGATGGGTTTGATAGGTAGACAAATTAGATAGAGGAGGTAAATATGAACATGTAATAAAGATAGAAAAAGTACCAAATACAACTCTTACAGCCACCAACTCAATCTCTGAGATGGGAAGATCAATGCGTTCCGACGAAAGAACAGACTCGACAGCTATAAGTACTCCTCCTCCTATACGGGAAGCTCGATCGCATCTGTAAGTGGTGTATTTGGAGGTAAAAATTGAAGAGTCTGAGATGTCCGGCTTCAGCCAGGTCTCAGTAAAAGCGATAATTTGAAAATTAAAAGCAAGAGAGTCTAAATACAGTTTAGCGAGTTTAGATTTAAGACCTCTAACATTCTGGTAGGCAAGCTCGAAAGATGAAATTAGTTTTTTGACGCAGCAACTAAAGTTGATGCGCCATTAGAAATAGGTGGTAATCGGAGTCCGATTTTTCTTTTTGGCCTTATATTCTTTTACTATTAAGTGCTCCGGCCAAAACTCTTTACAACAAATATCAGTAAATATTTCTGGCGGAACACTTATTTTAAAGGACGCAATATCCCTTTCATAAGCGAACTTAAATTTCTCCACCAGTATACCTGGGGCTTGAATTTTTGCCTGTATAAAGGCTTTTACCTCATCTGATGAAAAGTGAGGGGCAAGCCTAGAAACAAAAATAAGTCTCTTCGGTGGAACACCGACTAGAGGCTTAGGTGCCACAGGTAGAACAGTGGGAACACTATTAACTAAGGTACCTAAAATAGCCGGTAGTCTGGACGACGAGCCTTCTAGCGGCTGTTGTAAATTTAATTGTTGCTGTCGCCCTTTCGGAACACCCACGACAGCGGACGACACGGATAATTCGACTGGTTTTTCTCGTGCCGATGTCACTCTTTTCGGGACAGAATCAGTGTCCACAGCAGACCTCACAGCTACCGGAGTAACAAACGAGATGAGCTGCTGTGTAATCGGTGTAGTAGGCTGCTGAATAGCAGTCGGAGGCTGAAGGGTATTAGGCAACGGCAGATCACAAGGAGTGGGCTTTTTAGGCCCCGGAGACTCATCTAACAGTTTAAGGCTATTAAATTGGGTGTCCAGGGCTGTGAGCTGATCGTTAAGTTTACGAAAACCAACAATCAGACCCCTAAAGCCACTCCTGGTCTGACGCATAAACGCCCGCATTTCACCATCAATCTCCCTACACGAGTCGCAACTATAGTGCAAACCATTTCGTTTGGCAACAGCATCCCCCAGAAAAGGCTGAATGGCGCCATGTACCTACAAAGCAAAGCACAGCAGATATCGTTTCTGATATTGATATTTCTTGAGTCGATGTGGTTCGATGGGCCTTCATTTTTAAAGGAACGACGAGAATCCTGGCCGGTTAACCTGCATCTGATGACAGATGAGATGCGAACTATAGATGTACGCAAAACAGCAAATCGCAAAAATTTAAAAATCGAGCAGTACAATTTGAGAGCATCCCTACGGCGCTCGAAAGGAAAGAAGCCTTCGAGAAAATAGTTGAAGTCCTGCAACAAGTTGAATTTTAAGATGACATACATAGAGTTCGAAAAGGCACGAGCGTGGGTCATAGTGTGGAGCATCTCAATTCATTTATACATGAGTATAATGGATCTTGGTGCTCTTTAGCATTGTTATATAATGCCAAGCTTCTGCTACTTCTGAATAAAAGCTCGCAATTCACTAGAAATCTTTTTTATTTACCTGCATTTGACGAATTGTGATGCTGGCCCAAGAGCACTTTCAGTTTGGCTAATTATCGCTCAAGAAGTCTGTGGTCAGACAGTGAAATCATGTATCCGTTGCTTTAAGTGCAAACATTGCCTGCTAAAACAAATAAAAACCAGCAGATCGACTTCGAGCGCACCGCCCATTTTTTATCTGAGGCGTCGATTTTTAAGGCCCAATGAGTACGACCCTTCGAATGCTTGGAAAGCCTAGGAATAAGTCGTACATAGCTTGATTTTGCTAATTTTTTGCGGTTCACTTATCCACTAATACACTTTAAAAGGCTTTTCAAAGGCTCGTCGGCCATCGAGGATTTCCACAGACCGTCCATTGCGACAACGCGACGAACTTTATAGGAGCAAGTCGCCAGTTTCAGGAGTGTCGTATGCGAATTTGCGTTCATACCGCTAAGAGCTTCGGACTTCGGGGGGCTTGTGGTAGGCAAGTGTGAAGTCTGCAAGGCACCTTCTTCTGTGGACGGTAGGCAGCCTCTTGCTGCCGGCCGAGGAGCTGCAGACGACTCTTGTACCAGTGGAAGCCGTCCTCAATTCTAGGCCCCTGGGAGCAATAAGCGAGGATGGCATGCTGTCTCGTTGCTCAAGCAACAGTTTTGGCCGCAATGGTCAAAGGAGTAATTTCTTGGACTCCAAGCGCGGACCAAGTGAAACCATCGCCTGCCAAACGTCGTCCTGGGAGAGCTGGTAGTCGTCGCCGTGCAGTGGCTAATCGGCAAAGTGAAGGCAGTGCACAGGAGACACACCCAGGAGAGAAGACAGCCAGTTACGGAAAATGTAAAAGGCCACTCCACAAGTTTGCTCGTCTACCTGTGTAATGAAGTCAACAAGCGCTTCATGGTGGCCGGTGTTGGCGCAGATCCGCATATTGCTGAATTTGATGAATTTAAAACTTGAAGTCTAATGTAAGTTAGGCTTAGGGCTGAGCGAGAGCGCAATAAAGCTTTATCACTCGCTCTGGGAGTGAATTCCTTTCGCTTCGCTGACGTAGCTTAATTTAGGCTTTCGAAGTTCAATATCAGTTGTCGAATTATACTAAATGAAGCGCATCAAATCTACGTCTTTTAAAGCCACTAGCTTTCTACAAAATTATATAAAATCATATAATTTTACACAAAGCATTCGAAAAAAATCTTGATCTAAATCCTATTTTTTGAGCAAATCTCCTAGGTTATAATAGCTATATATAACCGTGTTTACATTTGAAATTTGACATTTGACAAGTAGCTACTTTAATAGTATACATATAGACAGCATAGCTATAAATCAAATAATACAAGTAAGAGGTTCTAGTCAGGAGCTCCCGACTAGGGGATACCCTGAACCCTCTTATTCCAACACCAAACCGCACTTCTTGCCGCCGTCTCAACTCAACAGCCACACCGGCCAAAAAAAATAGTTTCCTCGGTAGGGCTCGAACTCGCGACAGACCGCGCCACTTCTCACAGCCTCTACTCAACAGCCACAATAATTGAGTCTTGAGAAAAAAACGAATTTAAATAGCAGCACAGAAAACAATCGCAATTGCAATGCTGTTGATAGAATTCGAAGCAGACGCGCACGAATGTGTGTGTGTACATGTTTGGCCTCTTGGCCAGTTATATTCGTAATATTAGTTTTATTTGTGAAATCATTCAAAATTGTAAAATAACTCGCCTGCTGTCCTCTTGTCGCTGATCGCTCTGATTGGCATTCTTTTTCTTTCTCACGTGAATGGCTGCTTAAAGATAGGCCCGATGTATATTGGCCGATAGATCGTGGCTACGGCCGCCACAGTACTCACCCCTAGACAAGTCATAGATTGTAAGGGCGACTCCTCTGCTGCTTGTCATACGCGCGAAGTGATGGAACTTTGATTCGTGAATCTCCATCACCCCCGGGACCAGCTGCTTCATTCGTGGGGACGGTTTCGTCAGCGTCTTCGATTGCCATAAATGCAGGCTTTAATCTGTCGATCGACAATGCTGTTTCTTTGCCATTGATCCGCACGACGAAGACCCGATCTGATGGCTTGGATATCACCTCAAACGGTTCTGAGTATGGGGGCTCGAACGGCTGCTTTACCGCGTCAGTCCTGACGAATACATGCGAGCATTCATTTGTGACTTTGTGCAGAAAGAGTTTCGGCTTGCTATGATGCGAAGCTGGCGTCGGCCTTACCGCCTGCATGTTGGTACGAAATTGACTGACAAGCTGCCCTGGATTCGAGGGTGCGTCCAGGTCATTGAAATATTCATTACAGTTGGAAGTAGTTTGGTCCATGGGGTCTGCGGGTTGCACATTAAAGCGGCGTTATTTCATAGACCTATGCCAACGCTCGACCATGCCGTTTACCGATGGGTGGTATGTTGTCGTGTGGATGTGTTCACTTCCCAATAAATTGGCTAGTGATCTAAAGAGTGCAGACTCGAATTGGGCCCCTTGATCGGTGGTGATTATCAAGGGACATCCGAACCGTGATATCCAGCATGACCAAGTTGCATCTCAGACCGTCTGTGCTGTCATATCCTGCAGAGGTACTGCCTCCGGCCAGCGAGAGAACCGGTAGATCATCGTTAGGCAATACCTGTATCCACCTACCCAGGGCATTACGACAATGTCGAGGTGTATATGGTCAAATCTGCAGGCAGGATCACTAATTTTGGTAGGTATCATCGAGATGTGCTTATGTATTTTCGGCCTCTGACATGGCAAGCAACTTCGTGACCAAACCAATATGTCCTTACGCATCGACGGCCAAACATATTAAGCACAAATTTGTTTGACTGTGGACCTGCCACTAGGATGAGAGAGTCGGTGAACATTTTAAAATTTGTTGTATCTCAATTTCTGTGGAATATATGGTCCAGGAATTACTGTCAATACGTCGCTGTACAGAAAAGTTTGCTCGTTGACTTGCATTGACTGTAGTTGTAACGATGTCTCTCCATTCAAAATACTTATCAGTTCGCTGCCCGTTGCTTAGGCCGCTTCAATGCTTTTTGTATCGATCGTCGACAGTGTCGTTATGTCATTGATCTGCTACTACATTGTCGCTGCCGTTTTCATGTAGCATCTTTGTAAAGTGTTGGCAGATGAATCCTAATTGGCGTAGTTGGCGCTCTGATGCTTTTTCAGGTTTTTGGGCGAATGCGTATATCAGCGGCTTGTGATCAGTTTTTATTACGAAAACCCTTGCTTATAGCATGTGCTTGAAATACTTGATCGCTTCATAGATTGCTAGTAGCTCCCTGTCATATGTGCTATACCTGCCTTCCGTTGCGCTTAGTTTTTTCGGAAAGAAACGTAGGAGCTCTCATATACCTCTGTTGTATTGCTCCAGTACCGCACCGATGGCTGTGTCGGAGGCATCACAAGTCAGGCTGTAGAGTAGGATAAGCGAGAGTGGCTGCATTTGCAATGCTGGCTTTGCAATTTGCAAATGTCCTGATTGTCTTTGCCGTCTACTCTACGGGCCGTTTGTCATTCTTCTTCATTTTGCTCGTCAAATCATTGAGTGGTGCCTGAGTTTCTGATGCCGTTGGTATACAGCGCCGATAATGGTTCACTATTCCCAGGAAGCGGCCCAGTTCGTATATTGGTTGTACTCTGCGATCGCCTTGACGCGTTCCTCTGGAGGTTTAATACCGTTGCTATTCACAATACAGCTTAAAAACAATACCTCAGTATTTTGAAAATTAAATTTTTTGTCGTTAATCCTGAGGGATTTGTTTCTAGGCTTGCCCCTCACTTTTCATCAGATGAGGTAAAAGCCTTTATACAGGCAAAAATTCAAGCCCCAGGTATACTGGTGGAGAAATTTAAGTTCGCTTATGAAAGGGATATTGCGTTCTTTAAAATAAGTGTTCCGCCAGAAATATTTACTGGTATTTGTTGTAAAGAGTTTTGGCCGGAGCACTTAATAGTAAAAGAATATAAGGCCAAAAAGAAAAATCGGACTCCGATTTTATTACCACCTATTTCTAATGGCGCATCAACTTTAGTTGCTGCGTCAAAAAACTAATTTCATCTTTCGAGCTTGCCTACCAGAATGTTAGAGGTCTTAAATCTAAACTCGCTAAACTGTATTTAGACTCTCTTGCTTTTAATTTTCAAATTATCGCTTTTACTGAGACCTGGCTGAAGCCGGACATCTCAGACTCTTCAATTTTTACCTCCAAATACACCACTTACAGATGCGATCGAGCTTCCCGTATCGGAGGAGGAGTACTTATAGCTGTCGAGTTTGCTCTTTCGTCGGAACGCATTGATCTTCCCATCTCAGAGATTGAGTTGGTGGCTGTAAGAGTTGTATTTGGTACTTTTTCTATCTTTATTACATGTTCATATTTACCTCCTCTATCTAATTTGTCTACCTATCAAACCCATCTTAATGCTATTAAATCTGTCTCCTCCCTACTTTCTGATAGAGACCTTTTAGTAGTTCTTGGGGACTTTAATCTCCCTGTTGTCAGTGGTCATCGCCATCAGACTCAAACTTTCTGTTGCCGTCATCGTCAAACGAATTTATTGATGGTCTACATGAAATGTCCTTACGGCAGGTTAATCGTGTGCGCAATTCAACAAACAGATCTCTTGATCTAATTTTCGTGTTGGATTCGTTCAACAGTGTTGTGCACAGGATCAATCCGCTTACACTTCCTGAAGACCGTTTTCATCCAACTATGGAAATGGTCATTGATTTACCAGCCCGAGTCCCTATCAAGGAATCGGAATTAGCTGAACGTATGCGTTGTTTCCGAAAGGCTGATTTTCATAAGCTACATGATCTAATTCTGCAAGTCGACTGGTCCCAACTGTACAATTGTGCAGACATTGATGTTGCCTTCAAACTTTTTATGACACCTTGTACTCGATTTTTTATGTCTGCGTTCCTCTTGATCACCCAGCGAGGCCTGATAGGCCTCCCTGGTTCTCAAATGAACTGATGAGGTTAAAAAACGTGAAGTCGAGGTGTTATAAAAAGTTTAAGAAATCGGGAAATCACTCTGATCACTCTAATCACTCTAATCACTCTGATTTCCCGATTTCTCGGGATCACTCTGATCACTCTAATCACTCTAATCACTCTGATTTCCCGATTTCTTAAACTTTTTATAACACCTCGACTTCACGTTTTTTAACCTCATCAGTTCATTTGAGAACCAGGGAGGCCTATCAGGCCTCGCTGGGTGATCAAGAGGAACGCAGACATAAAAAATCGAGTACAAGGTGTCATAAAAAAGTTTGAAGGCAACATCAATGTCTGCACAATTGTACAGTTGGGACCAGTCGACTTGCAGAATTAGATCATTTAGCTTATGAAAATCAGCCTTTCGGAAACAACGCATACGTTCAGCTAATTCCGATTCCTTGATAGGGACTCGGGCTGGTAAATCAATGACCATTTCCATAGTTGGATGAAAACGGTCTTCAGGAAGTGTAAGCGGATTGATCCTGTGCACAACACTGTTGAACGAATCCAACACGAAAATTAGATCAAGAGATCTGTTTGTTGAATTGCGCACACGATTAACCTGCCGTAAGGACATTTCATGTAGACCATCAATAAATTCGTTTGACGATGACGGCAACCGAAAGTTTGAGTCTGATGGCGATGACCACTCGACAACAGGGAGATTAAAGTCCCCAAGAACTACTAAAAAGGTCTCTATCAGAAAGTAGGAGGAGACAGATTTAATAGCATTAAGATGGGTTTGATAGGTAGACAAATTAGATAGAGGAGGTAAATATGAACATGTAATAAAGATAGAAAAAGTACCAAATACAACTCTTACAGCCACCAACTCAATCTCTGAGATGGGAAGATCAATGCGTTCCGACGAAAGAACAGACTCGACAGCTATAAGTACTCCTCCTCCTATACGGGAAGCTCGATCGCATCTGTAAGTGGTGTATTTGGAGGTAAAAATTGAAGAGTCTGAGATGTCCGGCTTCAGCCAGGTCTCAGTAAAAGCGATAATTTGAAAATTAAAAGCAAGAGAGTCTAAATACAGTTTAGCGAGTTTAGATTTAAGACCTCTAACATTCTGGTAGGCAAGCTCGAAAGATGAAATTGTTTTTTGACGCAGCAACTAAAGTTGATGCGCCATTAGAAATAGGTGGTAATAAAATCGGAGTCCGATTTTTCTTTTGGCCTTATATTCTTTTACTATTAAGTGCTCCGGCCAAAACTCTTTACAACAAATATCAGTAAATATTTCTGGCGGAACACTTATTTTAAAGGACGCAACCAGTATACCTGGGGCTTGAATTTTTGCCTGTATAAAGGCTTTTACCTCATCTGATGAAAAGTGAGGGGCAAGCCTAGAAACAAAAATAAGTCTCTTCGGTGGAACACCGACTAGAGGCTTAGGTGCCACAGGTAGAACAGTGGGAACACTATTAACTAAGGTACCTAAAATAGCCGGTAGTCTGGACGACGAGCCTTCTAGCGGCTGTTGTAAATTTAATTGTTGCTGTCGCCCTTTCGGAACACCCACGACAGCGGACGACACGGATAATTCGACTGGTTTTTCTCGTGCCGATGTCACTCTTTTCGGGACAGAATCAGTGTCCACAGCAGACCTCACAGCTACCGGAGTAACAAACGAGATGAGCTGCTGTGTAATCGGTGTAGTAGGCTGCTGAATAGCAGTCGGAGGCTGAAGGGTATTAGGCAACGGCAGATCACAAGGAGTGGGCTTTTTTAGGCCCCGGAGACTCATCTAACAGTTTAAGGCTATTAAATTGGGTGTCCAGGGCTGTGAGCTGATCGTTAAGTTTACGAAAACCAACAATCAGACCCCTAAAGCCACTCCTGGTCTGACGCATAAACGCCCGCATTTCACCATCAATCTCCCTACACGAGTCGCAACTATAGTGCAAACCATTTCGTTTGGCAACAGCATCCCCCACAAGACCAGTGTAACCCGCACATTTAGAATGCACGACATTATCACACAGCCAACAAGGTATGCAGGATTGACTTGCCATAATTGGCATTTGGCAAGTTTTTATAAAACAGACAATTTTATGGTCCATTATTATGGGTCTCTACTGTAATAACGCAGCCAAATGTAAAAAGAGAGATTATTTAGATTAGATTAATAGCGTAGGGAACACCAACAAGCGGCAGAAAGTAGAAAAAGATCAAAGCGCAAGTTGAAAAAAAAAAGGAGAGAGAGCGCGAGAGTGCGAGAGTAGTCTATTTATAGATTGGTTGCTTGCCCACGAAATCTTGCACACCAGAGAGGCGATGTGCAGTTAAACATAAACAACAAACAACAACAAGAAGCTTACCCACAGAGCTAATAGCGCAAGCGCACAAACAAAAATGCACAAGAACACAAGTTTAAAAGAAACAATATTTAAATAACAAATATGCACAGACCACAAGCATGCACTCGCGATAAATAAAAAATAAACCGAGAAGGCGAACAGAATAGTTGAAATATATAAAATATAAATAATTAAAACGCCGGTGTTTTATTAAATCAAAAACAAAACGGAGAGCTCAAAAAAAAAAACACGTCTGTTCGCTTCAAGTGTTTGCCCATAAGGAAGCTAACGCGATAACAATTCTTGATCGTTATCCGATACCAAACATACACGACTTCGCAGATCGGTTACATGGTAAACACACTTTCACAACTTTAGACTTAGGACGCGCATAATATCAGATACCGATGGCACCAGTAGACATTGAGAAAACTGCAGTGTGTACTGCGTTTGGTTTGATTGACTTTGTATTTTGGACTCAAAAATGCAACGCAAATTTTTCAGGGTTGGACCCACTTTTCCGAGGCGTCGACTATGTGTTCTGCTACATAGATGACATCCTGATAATGTCAAACTCAGTTGAGGAGCATAAGCAACACGTGAACAATGTCCTACGGATCCTGCAAGCAAACGCCCTCAGGATTACCGACAAAAAATTTAATTTTCAAAATACTGAGGTATTGTTTTTAAGCTACATTGTGAATAGCAACGGTATTAAACCTCCAGGGGAACGCGTCAAGGCGATCGCAGAGTACAACCAATATACGAACTGGGCCGCTTCCTGGGAATAGTGAACCATTATCGGCGCTGTATACCAACGGCATCAGAAACTCAGGCACCACTGAATGATTTGACGAGCAAAATGAAGAAGAATGACAAACGGCCCATAGAGTAGACGGCAAAGACAATCAGGACATTTGCAAATTGCAAAGCCAGCATTGCAAATGCAGCCACTCTCGCTTATCCTACTCTACAGCCTGACTTGTGATGCCTCCGACACAGCCATCGGTGCGGTACTGGAGCAATACAACAGAGGTATATGAGAGCTCCTACGTTTCTTTCCGAAAAAACTAAGCGCAACGGAAGGCAGGTATAGCACATATGACAGGGAGCTACTAGCAATCTATGAAGCGATCAAGTATTTCAAGCACATGCTATAAGCAAGGGTTTTCGTAATAAAAACTGATCACAAGCCGCTGATATACGCATTCGCCCAATAACCTGAAAAAGCATCAGAGCGCCAACTACGCCAATTAGGATTCATCTGCCAACACTTTACAAAGAAGCTACATGAAAACGGCAGCGACAATGTAGTAGCAGATCAATGACATAACGACACTGTCGACGATCGATACAAAAAGCATTGAAGCGGCCTAAGCAACGGGCAGCGAACTGATAAGTATTTTGAATGGAGGGACATCGTTACAACTACAGTCAATGCAAGTCAACGAGCAAACTTTTCTGTACAGCGACGTATTGACAGTAATTCCTGGACCATATATTCCACAGAAATTGAGATACAACAAAGTTTTAAAATGTTCACCGACTCTCTCATCCTAGTGGCAGGTCCACAGTCAAACAAATTTGTGCTTAATATGTTTGGCCGTCGATGCGTAAGGACATATTGGTTTGGTCACGAAGTTGCTTGCCATGTCAGAGGCCGAAAATACATAAGCACATCTCGATGATACCTACCAAAATTAGTGATCCTGCCTGCAGATTTGACCATATACACCTCGACATTGTCGTAATGCCCTGGGTAGGTGGATACAGGTATTGCCTAACGATGATCTACCGGTTCTCTGGCTGGCCGGAGGCAGTACCTCTGCAGTATATGACAGCACAGGCGGTCTGAGATGCAACTTGGTCATGCTGGATATCACGGTTCGGATGTCCCTTGATAATCACCACCGATCAAGGGGCCCAATTCGAGTCTGCACTCTTTAGATCACTAGCCAATTTATTGGGAAGTGAACACATCCACACGACAACATACCACCCATCGGTAAACGGCATGGTCGAGCGTTGGCATAGGTCTATGAAATAACGCCGCTTTAATGTGCAACCCGCAGACCCCATGGACCAAACTACTTCCAACTGTAATGAATATTTCAATGACCTGGACGCACCCTCGAATCCAGGGCAGCTTGTCAGTCAATTTCGTACCAACATGCAGGCGGTAAGGCCGACGCCAGCTTCGCATCATAGCAAGCCGAAACTCTTTCTGCACAAAGTCATAAATGAATGCTCGCATGTATTCGTCAGGACTGACGCGGTAAAGCAGCCGTTCGAGCCCCCATACTCAGAACCGTTTGAGGTGATATCCAAGCCATCAGATCGGGTCTTCGTCGTGCGGATCAATGGCAAAGAAACAGCATTGTCGATCGACAGATTAAAGCCTGCATTTATGGCAATCGAAGACGCTGACGAAACCGTCCCCACGAATGAAGCAGCTGGTCCCGGGGGTGATGGAGATTCACGAATCAAAGTTCCATCACTTCGCGCGTATGACAAGCAGCAGAGGAGTCGCCCTTACAATCTATGACTTGTCTAGGGGTGAGTACTGTGGCAGCCGTAGCCACGATCTATCGGCCAATATACATCGGGCCTATCTTTAAGCAGCCATTCACGTGAGAAAGAAAAAAGAATGCCAATCAGAGCGATCAGCGACAAGAGGACAGCAGGCGAGTTATTTTACAATTTTGATTGATTTCACAAATAAAACTAATATTACGAATATAACTGGCCAAGAGGCCAAACATGTACACACACACATTCATGCGCGTCTGCTTCGAATTCTATCAACAGCATTGCAATTGCGATTGTTTTCTGTGCTGCTATTTAAATTCGTTTTTTTCTCAAGACTCAATTATTGTGGCTGTTGAGTAGAGGCTGTGAGAAGTGGCGCGGTCTGTCGCGAGTTCGAGCCCTACCGAGGAAACTATTTTTTTTTTGGCCGGTGTGGCTGTTGAGTTGAGACGGCGGCAAGTAGTGCGGTTTGGTGTTGGAATAAGAGGGTTCAGGGTATTGTACTCGATTTTTTATGTCTGCGTTCCTCTTGATCACCCAGCGAGGCCTGATAGGCCTCCCTGGTTCTCAAATGAACTGATGAGGTTAAAAAACGTGAAGTCGAGGTGTTATAAAAAGTTTAAGAAATCGGGAAATCACTCTGATTTCTCCCGCTATGCAGTTGCCCGATCAAATTTTTCCACCCAAAATTCCATCTGCTTTAAGAATTACCTTCGGCGTTGTCGCCTTCAATTTTCAAATAATCCTAAGCAATTTTTTAACTTTGTCAATTCTAAACGAAAGACATCTACTTTGCCTTCTTCGGTTAAGTTTGCAGATGAACGACTGATCCAGGCATAGCCGATCTGTTCGCAAACATTTTTCAAACTACCTACTCCTCCTCTAGGTATAATAAAAATCAGCCTTATCCTTATCAGTTACAGAGGTCAAACTGCATCTTTAATCCCATTATTACCGAAAGTTCGCTTCTTAGCGACCTTAACACTATCAAGCCGGTTTACTCACCGGGCCCTGATGGTGTTCCTGCCTGCGTGCTTAGATACTGCGCTGCAGCATTATGTAAACCTGTTTTAAAACTTTTTGGATTGTCCGTTAACACTTCATCTTTTCCGACCATTTGGAAGGAATCATACATTATCCCTCTCCATAAGAAAGGGAGTAAGTCCGATGTCGAAAACTATAGAGGTATTTCCAAATTATCCGCTATACCTAAAGCTTTTGAGAGAATTATAACATCTCAACTGCAGCATTTATGTAGTTCTATTATTTCACCTTCCCAGCATGGGTTCGTGAAGCGCAGATCTACAACCACTAACCTTCTTGAGTTTACTTCGTTTGTAATTGATGGGTTTAAAAAAGAAAGCAGACTGACGTCATCTATACTGATTTCAGTAAGGCTTTCGACTCTGTCAACCATTCCTTGCTGCTTCATAAATTAAGCCTTCTCGGCTTCCCAGTCAATCTTTTGAACTGGATTTCAGAGTATTTGCGTGACAGAACCCAAAAGGTTCTGTTCAGAAATTCATTTTCTATACGTATTCTGGTGACTTCCGGTGTTCCTCAAGGTAGTCATCTTGGCCCGCTACTCTTTACTCTTTTCATCAATGACCTTCCCTCGATACTGTCTCACTCTCGAGTATTAATGTATGCTGATGATGTAAAATTATGCCTTGCATATAAGGATATGGCATCATGTTATCTCTTACAAGCGGACATTGATGCGTTTCAGGCTTGGTGTTAATCTTAAACCGCTCTAAAGGTAATAACCTTCTATAGAAGCCCTCCTCAATTGGTTTCTTACATCCTTGATAGTATACCGCTCGAGCGTGTTAATAGTACTTCTGATGAAGTTAATGATCTAGGTGTCATCCTTGATCATAAACTTAAATTCGACTCTCATGTTAATACCGTGGTCAATAAGGCCAGAATAGTTATGGGTTTCATCAAGCGATGGTCGAAGGAGTTTGACGATCCGTACACGACAAAATCTTTGGTACGACCTATTCTTGAGTATGCCTCATGTTTCTGGTCACCACAATATGCTACCCATCAGGATAGAATTGAATCCGTTCAGAAACAATTCTTGTTGTTTGCCCTCAGTGGTTTAAATTGGGATCCTCGTGTGCGGTTACCGTCATACTCCAGTAGACTTCTGAACATTAACCTTCCTTCTTTAATTAATCGTAGAACCATGCTGGGTGTAATATTTATTCACAAATTAATTACTGGTGAAATCGACTCTTCTGTGTTGACTAGCCAATTAAATTTCTCTATCCCTACTAGACTAACACGTAATTTTGTACCTTTATCGCTTCAATTTTGCTCAACTAATTATGCCTTGCATGAACCGTTCAGGGATCTCTGTGATAACTATAACAAGCATTACAGAGTATTCTGCTCGGAAGCTTCTCTTCCTCGTATAAAGTCTTCTATTCTAAACTATTTAGCAAGTAGATAGCCCTATTTTTATTTGTAATTGTATTTGTACACATACTCGTAGTTTGTATCGATTTTTTAAAAAAATTTTTGTTTATATTTACTTTGCATTTTATGTCGTACGTTACACGACTGCGCCCCTCGGTCGGTTGGGCGGGAGGTGGGATGCAGTACGTTGCATCGGGATTCGCGTTAAAAAAAAAAAAAAAAAAAATCGCCACAAGGCCGCCAACCATCACTGGTCTTTGCTACCATATGCAGCGGGCTTGCCCGTGGACTTTTGGAAAAGCGACAGATTCCTTCGACGATTAGTTGATGGATTTGTGCTTTCGCTGATGCCAGTTTCTCACCCATCAGTCGCCGTGGACGATCTGCTACTGGTGCTCCAGTTGTGATGATGTATTGGTGAACTGCATGTGATGGGCGGTTTTCGTGTCAGTTTTGGGCCGTGTTGACCGCCTCTGTATGTTTTGTGTGAGGGCAATGACTATGTGGTTTTCGTGCATTACAGGGTGCTCCTGTGTGGAAAAAAGACGTTGTTCCTTGATGTCTGTAAGCAAATAAAACTGTAACAGAAAGTCAGCGCCAATTATTGCAGTTTGCACGTCAGCATTGATAAATGACCACTTAAAAGCACGACCCAGGCCCAAGTCGAGCTCTAGGTGTAGGTTGCCATATGTTTGTATTAGGGATGAGCAATATTTACTCAACCTGTTACAAGTAACAAGTATATAAAAGAACCTAGTTATGCTGTTACTGTTTCAAAAGGGACAAAAATCATCCTTTGACATGCACGGATAGTAAAGCAAGGATCTACTTTTTGGTTGTCGTTTACTCAAAAGATTGACACCTAAAATTTCAAAAAAAATTACTACGACGATATAACAAATGACTGGATCAATTTTGATGGCGAAATTTGTATACACTTTACATGAAGATATTCTTTTTAATACATATCAAAAACTTGCACAGTTTTTTCATTTTTATGGCTGCTGTCTTATCAAAAATTAGCACAGTTTATTAATTTCTATGGTTGCTGTCTTGTCAGATTTGTACTCGGGCTGTTACTTTCGTACTCTTCGAGAAGCTGATTACTGTGTCACAGGCCTGTACTCAATTTGTTAGTTTCGTACTCTTCGAGAAACTGAGTATTGTGTCACAGGTTTGTACTCAGGTTGTTCCTTTCGTACTCTTTGAGAAGCTGAGTAGTGTGTCACAGGCCTGTACTCAGGTTGTTACTTTCGTACTCTTTGAAAAGCGGAGTACTGCGTCACAGGCCTGTACTCAGTTTGTTACTTTCGTACTCTTCGAGAAGCTGAGTACTGTGTCACAGGCCTGTACTCTGTTTGTTACTTTCGTACTCTTCGAGAAACTGAGTACTGTGTCACAGGCCTGTACTCAGATTTTTACTTTCGTACTCCTTTAGTTCTGGATGCAAAGCTAAGATCTGTGTAACTGCCGTGTAGTTAGCTGTTAATATGAACTTGCAACTATAACCAACTAACTAACTGACTTAACTCAAAATAACATATACAAATAATAAAAAATAATAAAAATAACATATGTATTATACATAATAACATAATTACATTTTATTTGATTTACTTATATAATTTTTTTTTATAAAAACTGCGCTCCCAAAATTCACTGATATATTTTTGTAACTGTCACAGTTGGTTCTATGACACAGACATCATCGTCACTAGTTTGCATTATGGTTCGGCTTGCGGCATATAATTGCAGTTTACCTTTTTGAAGTTTGCTGTTTGTCATTGTGCAAGGCACAACTCACACCACATATCCAGAATCAACGAGGAAGATATGAGTAGAAATTAGTATTAGCACTTGCTTAGAGGTAGGCCCGATGTATATTGTCCGATAGATCGTGGCTAGGGCTGACACACATGTATACAGAAAATCTTGGAATTTGCGCTAGCTGCTGCTAGCACGTGTGCAGTTAAAACACATAACTTTTGTGAGTTTCTTAACTGATCTTAATGAAATTTTCTACAGTATATCTTATTGTGCCATAGAATATTTGTGTATTCTAAAAAATTCAATTGCATTAAAATTGTAGCTTAAATTGGTGGGCAATACAACTTGATTTATAGCTATGAGGCAGTGGTGGGGTGGTGGCGATGAGTATAAAATGAAAAATACTTGATATATACATATATACTATTCTAGAATAAACATATCACTTTTGATGATGGCTTCGGCGACCACTCCATGATATAAATATATATTTGGCTGGCTCGAGGTCTGGGTTTGTTTAAATGTATCAATGAAAACAATTTTGTTGTAGTTTGCTTCCATTATATTTCGGTTGCACATATCACTTTTGGTGACTTTAGATCTTATTATTTACCCAATTTGCTTAAAAAACAGGATGTCGATATCGATTTTGACCGATTGCTGGGAAACGGAGTAAGTTATCGATTATCGGAAACAAGCTCGATCTGCGTAGGAACTAGGAGAACCTACAGCTAAAATTTCAGTCTCTAGCTCTTATAGGTTCTGAGATCCTTGCGTACATACGGACATATGGACGGACGGACGGACAGACAGACGGACATGGCAAGATCGACTCGGCTTTTGATGCTGATCAAGAATATATATACTTTATGGGGTCGGAGATGCTTCCTTCTGCCTGTTACATACAGTTGCATTTTGCACAAATACAATATACCCTTTTTACCCATTTTCAATGGGTTCAGGATATAAAATCAGTTGAAAAAGTATGAATATTCTATAGCACAATAAGATCTACTGTTGAAAATATCATCAATATCGGTTAAAGGCCGCTAACATTTTTAAAGAAACGGTGCTTAGCTGGCCACCTTGTTGCGGCAACTAGTGCAAATGGAGACAATTTCTGTATATATCACATGCACACATTCTTGCTCGTTTTTATTGAATTCTATCAACATCATTGCAATTGCGGTTCTATTATATTCTGTGCTGTGTTAATGTGTTACTATTTTCAATGGTTTTTTTCTGGTCGAAAACGAATTGTTGGTATGGCTGACGAGTAATGTTGAATGGGGTGATAATTCGTATTGAATTTTTTTTTTAACCAAACGTCCAAACATTTAATTAATGGATAGTGTTAGAAATCAGAAATCGACGGTAGAGTAGCACTGTATCAGCACAGTTACAGTTAGGAACTAAATTAAATTACTCTTTTACACACCGTCTTACTACTTACTAATAAATAGAATGTATTTACTATTTTTACTAAAAATTGATTAAGACTGTATTGCATAACTCAAACAACTCCCGATAGAATGACTTGGAGTCACAATGTGGATTGATCACGTGAGGAACTCTATAGCATGGAATCATTTCCTATAGCTGTCGTCAGACCTCTTTAATCCGATTAATCTTTCGTCTTGTGCCATACAAATAACCCTACAGCCATAAGGTTTAAGAGGCTACCTAACTGGATTTGCGGTGGTAGTGCGTAAGTTAACACGTATTCTATTTGGAGAACTGATGAGCCTGCCACTGGATTCAAAAACGTCTTCAGGCAAACAAATGGACCACCGACCACATTTTATAGTTCTGTAGTGCGATAGTTTGGAAGATCCTTAATCAATTATGCCAGCGTTTAAAATTCCGTGATTAACTTTTATACTCTTTGGAAACGTAAAACCAATCAATAATTTATTCCATTACTAATACATTTTTCTTAATTTCACTGCTTACCCAACTTTAAAATACTTTTTGTTTGTTTTTATATGCATACTTACAATAAATTAATTGCATGGAACCGTTGAATGATATTTAAACAAATTTATCACTACGTAAATGTTTAGTATGATACGAAGATAACTTTGGAAGATTGACGACAAAGAGTTCGTTAAAAGTGGTTATTTATCTCGGTGTCACCCCCAAAAAAAACGTCTTCGTCACCCAATTCAAATCATTCAGTCTGCGCAATTTTTACTTATGAAGACCTTTGTGAAAATAGCCATGAATCTTGTAACAATACGTCTACTGGAAAAGAGAATAGAAAATAATGATGTTAGTAAAATTTGTCAAAAAGGTTGCTTCAACTTATATAACAGAAGCCCTAGCAAAAAAAGATAAAAAAATATTTATGAGAGTACCAGCGATTTGATTAATTTCGGAGATGACGTAGGTACCATGTATTACTACTAAATCGGTCAGTTAGTTCACTCTTTCATTTATTCGGTCCGTCTTGAAGGAGGAATTCTGCTCAGCTGTTCAGTCGGTCACGAATTATTCGCTTAGTTCAGTTATGCAGTCGATCATGAACGATTCGTTTTGATTAGCTATTCAGTTGCACGCGAACAATATTTTCAGTTTAGTTATTTTTCATGTTTTCAGTTGAAAAAAATATGTTATACTTTTTAATTATTAAACTCTACCATTGATAATAGATACTTACAAGCCGTAGGTTACAACTCAACAAATAAAAAGTGAACTTTAAATCCTGCCATCTTATATGTTTGTTAACAACTGAGCATTTCAAAAGAATGTATCGTTCATGAACGGCTGAACTGCTGAGTAGAATACATCGATCGTGAACGACTGAACGAGGTGCTAGACGGAGTGTATCGTTCATGACCGACAGAACGAGTACGGAGTGTATCGCTCATGACCGACTGAACGAGTACGAAATACATCGTTCATGACCGACTGAATAGCTGAACGAGTGAACTAAATGACCGATTTAGTTCACTAATCACTGAATAAGTTCAGTAGTTCATTTTAATGTACCGTTCAATCGAACTTGGTCTGAACTAAACGACACAACTCTAATATAATTGCATTGAAAGAATCGCTGTTAATGCCTTAGTAAATATTTATGTCTTACTTTTATTTGTTTCCCGAACTTTTTTTAATGTTCATTAATGAAATATGGTATTTAAATATGTGCGCACATAATAGTACTATTTTATATCTTTTAAACCTTTCGTGTGTTGAGCTGTACAACCTCCAAGTTACGCTTTAAAAATACACAGGGTGGACTGCTCAATTACTTAAATGCTG
This sequence comes from Drosophila littoralis, assembly GCA_018903485.1. Lineage (NCBI taxonomy): Eukaryota > Metazoa > Arthropoda > Insecta > Diptera > Drosophilidae > Drosophila > Drosophila littoralis. Next base: position 746,300 of record JAEIGF010000597.1, read on the forward strand.
GCTTGCTGAGCTTCCAGCAGCCAAATGGCTGAGGGTAAAAGGCCATCAATAGTTTTGTACATATGAAGGTACCAGGCAGAAAGCAACATCTCTGACAACATAAAGCATATTTATCGTTACTCAGCATCAATACCCGAGTCGACTAGCTATGTTTGTTTGGCTGTCGTTCTGTTTACCCTTAAGTAATATATACTTGTAATTAAGAGCGTAGGACTAGGAGGGTACGAAGGTACTACGAGGGCCTACGTTCAAAATTTCAAGTCTACATCTTACAGATTCTGAGATCGTTAGTTTATATACATAAAGACATACGGAAGAACAAATGACAGACCGACGGACTTAGAATATATATGATAGGAGAGAGGAAGCGCTTCCTTTTTTTACATACATTTGCACGGAAAAACAAATAAACAAGTAAGAGGTTCTAGTCGGGAGCACCCGACTAGGGAATACCCTGAACCCTCTTTGAGGTGGTAGCGGGGAGGTGGCGATAGGTCTAAAATGAATAGAAACAACATATCATGTTTGGTGACTCTAGCTCTTATTATTTACCCAATTTGCTCAAAAAACAGGATGTCGATATCGATTTTTATCGATTGCTTGGAAACGGAGTAAGTTATCGATTATCGGAAACAAACTCGATCTGCGCAGGCCCCAGGAGCACCTACATCTAAAATTTGAGCTCTCTAGCTTCTGAGATCCTTGCGTTCATACATACGGATAGACGAACGGACGGACAGACGGACGGACGGATGGACAGACTGACAGACGGACATGGCTAGATCGACTCGGCTATTGATGCTGATCAAGAATATATATACTTTATGGGGTCGGAGAAGCTTCCTTCTGCCTGTTACATACATTTGCATTTTGCACAAATACAATATACCCTTTTTACCCATTTTAAATGGGTTCAGGGTATAAAAACTAAATGAATGTTATGTTGGAAAAACAAATTCGCCCATAAACAATCTCTTTACCAAGTACGTCTGATATCAGTGATACTTAGTTCACAAAATATTAACAAATTTCAATTGCTCTGACAACCAAATTTTGCGTGTATCCACAAAAAGTGAGCTCACCCAAATATTTAAATAAAAAAAAAATTAAAAAAAAAAATGTAAACCCAAAAGATTTTGAATCTTGCCAAATGGCAATAATAATTATATTTTACATACATACATTGGTAAGTAAATTAGTGCATTGTTTTCAATAAAGCTATCACTCAGACCCCATTCATCGCCTTCGATAAGCAAAGGGAACTAAAATTACAGTCTTAAAGAACTTCGTAAGTTAACTTAGAAGCACAACCCTAGGGGTGGACTGTCTTATTTCAGAATTTTTGTTTTTTTTTAAATGCGTAGAGAAACGAAACCATAAAGCTTAACAAAACTTTAATAAAATTTAACAGATATCATGACTGGGAGTTCCAACACCAAACTTTAATAACCTTAAGATATATTTCGAAAAGCAAGTAAGAAGCAAGAATGTTTTGTCTTGAACGTGTGCCAAGGAAGGAGCCCCACCAATAATCTATTGGGCAACTGCAAGTATTTGGAAATTAGTGGGGAACAAAGAGAGTTGCTCATAATACCTCAACTTTTTAAATCTATAGTTGAAAGATGCTTTTCAAGCCACGTTCACAACAATCAATGACGAAACTAGAACTAATACATCGAGAAACAATTTTGTTACACAAGAAAATACACAATGAGTTAATAGTATCTTGCCAAACTTATTCAAGAAGTATATTCATTGAGACTGCACTTCATAAGCTGGTAAGAAAAATTCCTTATATCAGAGTAAGTTTGGGCTTACAGCTCTCCTTGACACCGAGAAACTGACCCCTTGGTAGGTATAGCTTATTCTACTTCTGTAACACGGATAACCCTACATCAATAAAAGGTAAAATAAAGTGAAATTTAAAAAAGCGGATTAAAGTTGCGTTATCGACAGCAAATCCTCCTCAAACTAATTGTACTAGATCAAATCCTAGATAAGGCACAGATGATAATAAATTTGTAATGACTGTTGCTCCTCAAAAAGATATGTATGTAACAGGCAGAAGGAAGCATCTCCGATAATGAGGGAAAATCTCAAATAATGAGGGAAAATAAAGTATATATTCTTGATCAGCACCAATAGACAAATCGATGTAGCCATGTCCGTCTGTCTGTCCGTCCGTCTGTCCGTCCGTTCGTCTATCCGTATGTAAGAACCTGTAAGGTCCTCGAGTTTGTTTCCGATAATCGATAACTTACTCCGTTTCCAAGCAATCGGTAAAAATCTATATCGACATCCTGTTTTTTGAGCAAATTGGTTAAATAATGAGAGGAAGAGTCACCAAACTTGATAAGTTGCTTGTAGAATATTATATATATATCAAGTATCTTTCATTATATACCTATCGCCACCTCCCTGCTACCACCGCATAGTTATAAATTAAGTTAATAACCCAACTTGTATTGCCCACCAATTTAAGCCACAATTTAAATGCAATTGACTTTTTAAGAATACACAAATATTCTATAGTACAATTAGATATACTGTAGAATATTTCATTAAGAGGGTTCAGGGTATTCCCTAGTCGGGAGCTCCCGACTAGAACCTATTACTTGTTAAGTATATTAAATGAGGCCGACGACGCATACTACGTCAACATTAGCTTTGTGGTGGACATGGAATGTGACTATTGTGTCCCATTACTGATCTATATATGACCGGATGGAAAGTCTGGAAGCTAAAAGACCCCATGAGGAGGGTTGATCTCTTTATTGCAGTGAATAAATTCACGTTTGAAAAGACTCCAGCAAAGATTTATGTAGATATAAGTAGCAATATAAGTGGCCACTGGAACCTTTATCTTGCAACGCACTTTTTCATCAAGACCACATTATCTCAATTGATACCACAAGCCTTGCAAAATCGGGCAGTCTCTCCCAGACCTTCGACAAGCAAGGTAGAAGACTGATTGATCGATTTGACTGAGGGTCATATTCACTGGGCAGTGAAGTGATACTTTCTTGAATTGTGTTAAAGATCAACGTTATAAAAAGGAACGCGTACATTGTCAGGGCCCTAAGATGATGCGGAGCTTTAGTCCTCCCAAGAGGAAGGACCACTTCGAACACCACCTCCGCGCAAATAATGAGGGAAAATCGAGGGATATGAACCGTTTCTCCAGATGGCTGGCGAAGATGTCGGTGTGGTGTGTTTTTGTACCAGAGCCTCTCTTGGATGACAGCTGGATAAAACGTGTGAGGGCTTGTTGTTGCATCCCCAAAATCTGCTGTTGCATTTCCTCTGAATCAGCACATATCCCTAATGGCAGAGGAGATTCCCTCTTTATCTAAATGTCTACTAAGTACATAGTAGTACCTGGAGTACTGTTTTCTATTTGGAGAACTGGTGAGTCTGCTACTGAAGACTCTGGCATTTATTTGTCAAAGGTTGGTTAAAACACTCAAGCGGACTCGCCAAAACTGTAAGCCGCCATGAAATCATCATTTACACTCAACCATGAATATACACACTTTATGACAAGGAGTTGCCACATTTAATGCATTTAAAAATTCGTGATTAAATTTAAATCTCTTTTTTAATGTAAAATCAATATATATATATATATATTAATCTATATTTGTTCTATTTAATCTTACATTATTCTTTTCTTTTTATTATTGCTTAATCAACTTGTAAATACTTTTTTTCTTCTTATATGTATATGTCCACACTTACAATTTAACAAATGCATGGAACCGTAGAATGCTATTCGAACAAATTTATCACTTCATAAATGTTTTGTACGATACGAAGATGACTTTGGCTCTTTTTGGATGGTTGATGACAATGAGTTTATTAAAAGACGTCATTTATCTCGAGGTCGCCCTCGAAAATATGAACCATCTTCGTCACCAAATTCAAATTATTCAGACTGCGCAATTCATACTAATAAAGACTCCTGTGATAATTGTTGTCAATCTTGTTCTAATACAGTTGCTGATCAGGAAAACAGAATAGAAAATAAGGATGTAAGTGAAATCTGTCAGAAGTCTTGCTTTAACTTATATAATGAAAGCCGAGGCAAAAAAGATCAAACAACTACTGATGAGAGTACAAATGGAAATGAGTTCAAAAGCAGATGTTCCAAAACTATTGCAAAATCGGAGGCAGTGGTTTTGGTGACTAACGACTTTATTAATACTGATGATGATGCAGGTACTATGCATCACAAAGATATAAATCATTTCTATTATTAGTCGCGTTATACATAACTGCGTTGAAAGCATTGCTGTTTATTATTGGAATATTTATTAGGATTCGGCACAGTATTGCCTTGATGTATGATCAAAGTTAGAGCTATATACAATATGAAAATAAGTATTTATAAATAAAATGATAAGCCTATCTTTGATAATTATGAATGTTATTATTGTTGTTCTAGGGGTTTGGGAGGTATCATAAAATTAAAATACTAATGTAATGTAGCCTACTAACTCATTGGTGTACTGAGAGCTAAAAATGGATAAATTTAGCTTATTGGTTTTGTGCGTTTGTATGGAAGTATCTCCTACCTATTTATCATGATCAAAACATCTCCTACCCCATAGTAATTGTCCGTCCTTCCGTATGCATGGGCACGTCCAACGTAAAATTATCAATCCGTTTCCATGAAATTGATAAAATTCGATTCTTACAAAATTGGACAGATAAATTTTATTTTATTTAATTTTTGTATATTCCGCCTCCCTATCCCGTAAAATTAAACAAATACAAATTGTATTTGTGGGTACCGACAAGAGCGGCTTTTTTTTTTTTTTTTTTTTATTTTTTTTATTTAATATTAGTTTGCATCGACTTTTGGCCAGACTAAAGTGCTTCTTATAGTAGTTCAGTTTAAATATTGGAAAACAATTAAGTTTCTTGGTTTATTCAATTTATTTAATTTCATCCTTTTCTGATAACATTTCTTCTATAAATTCCGGATGGTCACTTTCTCGTTCTAAAATAATTATCAAATATGTTCTGACGGATATTCTTAAAAATTTTTAGACAATATAATTCATAAATACAAGTGCAATTGTTTTTATCATGCTAATTGGTTTTTCAAAATCTTTAAAAACGAATATAGGCTAACACTTTATACTTGCTAAATAGCGTAGAATAGATGACTTTACACAAGGAAGACAAGTCTCTGAGAAGAATATTTTGTAATGCTTGTTGTAATCATGATACAGGAACCAAAACGGTTTATGTAAGGCATAGTTAGTTTAACAAAATTATACCGATACATGCGTATAATTACGTATTAGTGGGACAGTATTAGTAGGGGTAGAGAAGTTTAGTTGGCTAGAGAGAGAGAGAGTCGATTTCACCCGTAACTAACCCATGAATAAATATTACACCGAGCATAGCTCTACGATTAACTAAAGAAGGAAGAAGGTTACTGGAGTTTGACGGTAACGGCACACGAGGATAACAGTTTGTGCCACTAAGAGCAATCAACAATAATTGTTTCTGTACAGAATTAATTTTGTCCTGGTGAATAGAATATTGCCGTGACCAAATACACGAGACATAGGTGGTCAAATTCCTTTTTGAAAAAAAATTCCTTGATGAAACCCAAAACAATTCTGTCCTTATTGAGAACGGTCGTAACATGACAGTCGAATTTAAGTTTATCATAAAAAATGACACCTAGGTCATTGACTTCATTACTGGTACTGTTAAACACTTTGGGGAGGGCTTCTACAGAAAGTCACTACCTTGCATTTGGGACAATTTTAATTAAGCAGGTTAAATTGACACCAAGACTGAAAGGAACCAATTCTACTTAAAAAAGATTACATGAGACCATATCTTTACATGCAATGCACTACTTTATATTATCACCATACATTGGTACTCGAGAGCGGGTCTGTATTGTCATTATGAAAAGGGTAGCGGACCAATGGGGCTGCATTGGGGAGCACCCGAAGTCACCTGAAAACATTTAGAAAACGAATTTCTGAAAAGAAATGTAGTAGGATAGTGCCATCACATTACCGATAGCTTGCATTTGCATAATTGTACAACTTCACACTGGATCAGGTTCCTCGTATAGTAAATAATTATGTTATGCATTAATGTTAATAAACAACATGCGAAACTAAAGACAGAATACTTAGGCTGTAAAGCAGAGTTGGTGACGCGGCTGAATGTGATGTCACCAGAAAATCACGGCAGTCCGCCGGAGCACTAGCCAATCGGAGAATTTCACAATGATGGGCAACTATAATAGCATGAGCAAGCTATAGATGAGAGCGGCAGTGACGCCGATATTGTCAATGAGTAACAACAACAGGCAACGCAGTCGAGTACCCAAGTTGAGCCAAGCTAAACAACACAGCGGCAGCTTGGATTCTACAAGCACAATCACAGGCTGATCACGCTCGACAGATAACACAGGTCGTCGGAGTGGAGGCGCGTTCTCATGCAAAGGCTATAAGCAAGCGAGTCGAGCTTATGAACACCGCTTAGTTTGCTGTGCGCCACGACTTCGAGCCGAAATCGAGCTGGGAAGGAATTGATACAGCAAATTCAATTTTGACATTCAAAACGCAGACGCAAATATCTCTGCAAAGGGGAACGGCAACAATGAAATCGGCTACAGCGGAAGATACAAAACGTACTCAGCAACAAAGTAAGCGACAGAAACGTTAGCAGCAACAACGTAACTCGAAGAAACGTAAGCAGCAACAACCTAAGCAGCAACAACGTAACCGGCAACTTTAACAGCAGCAGGGCCAAAAACAACATTATTCGCAATGTCGCTGTTTACGTTGGTGATATTTACAGCGACGGTATTAGTGAAGACAACTTTAAATATGACAGATGTATTGACAAGCACCAAAATCTTAACAAAGTAATGGCAATATTGTCTACATGCGTTTCCATTGGCAAAAAAAAAGAACATGGAGAACGACGGTAGTTCTGGCCCTCAAAATTGAATTGTACAACTGCAGAATATTGCGTAAGTGTTCAAATTGAATGCCGCAATTTTCATTTGTTGCTAATAGAATAACTTAAAGGCATCGCGCAGCTCTGGTTACACGTAAGTATACACGATACGCATTTAGAAACCAGTACACCAGTTGTTTGAGCAGGTCATTTTGGCATATGGAGGAGAGATGTCTAAAGCAAAGGAAAAGGGAAAGTTCAAGATCGACAGTGGCACTCAAACGAGAAGCTTGATATTTATTTTGAAGATAATTTGTTGCTAGTAAAAAATATTAACCTTAATTTCGAGGAATTATTAGAACGGATTATTGAGGGTATCCCTTTACAATCCAATGGTTTCTGAGTCAACGAAGGTACGACTCGGATAGTTCAATTTCTTTACTAAAAATTATTGGGCTATATTGGACTTAAAAAGAGTCAACATGAAATATTTGGAAGATGTTTATGTTATGTTTTAAATGTATCAATAAAGTGTCATTTTCATTTAAATGCGTTTGAAATGTGTCAATGAGTCATGATGTTGATCTTGGCAGAGATTTTATGGTTAAGTTTAAATACGTTGAAGATGGTGAAATGGATTCAAATAGGCATTTTGAGTTTGTAAATAAAATATTTTCATGTTGTGTTTGGCGACCTTTCCATTTTATAATTATTTGTTTGGCTGGCTCGAGGTCCGGGGTTCACTCATTCAAACCAAAATTGAAAACGCAATTTTTTTTTGTTTGATTTTAACCAAAATATTTCGGCTGCACTCGGCAACCGTCTTCAGGGCACTAACACAAACAAGTAAGAGGTTCTAGTCGGGAGATCCCGACTAGGGAATACCCTGACCCCTCTTTGAGGTGGTAGCGGGGAGGTGGCGATAGGTGTAAAATGAAAGATACTTGACATATATATAATATTCTATATATATATATACTTAATGGGGTCGGAGAAGCTTCCTTCTGCCTGTTACATACATTTGCATTTTGCAAAAATACAATATACCCACTTTCAATGGGTTCAGGGTATAAAAACAGCACTCATGACCCACTGTATGAAAACCATCCACACACCAAATTTCGACAAGAATAACACTATAACAAAAGACATACTCTAGAAATGTTACACATAATAAACACACCAAACAACTGTAACATACAACGTAGGATAGTTGCAGAGTCGAGCTGATAACAATGTAGACACCTTACGGAGCACGCGCTAGTTGTCCGGCTCTATCTCGTCGGCGATGGGGGGGTTTCAGAAAAAAATTCCGAGATGTCAAATGCTCGTTTGCAAATTATTAATTATTAAAAATTTCGCGTGTTGTTTTGAGGGAACAGGTCGCCTATCAATCAGTTGAAACGACATAATAGCCAAAGAAAAGAGAAGAAACGAAAAGTAGGTCTGCACTTATTTATGAATGTGTAGTGTACGTTAGCTACCCCATAGATGGAAATTGGGAGCAGCGTATGCCCACCCTACCATGATCGTCCAAGAGCCAAGACATGTTTGAGACGATCCTTTGTACACCCTTGTTATTGTTTACATTGACTCAAGTCCGTTTTTCATAAATCCCGGAATAGGAAAGGGTCTTAGTTAGAATTCATGGTAACATCTTTATTTATGCCAATTAGATCTTTCATTTAAGAGTTTGTTTTTCCGTAACATTTCAAAAACTATAGATAAGTTAATTTTACTTTAAGTTAGAAGCAATATTCAATTATTATACTATAGTTGCTTTCCTACCACTAACCGAAGTTTTACATGTCTCTGCTTACTCTAGGCAAAAACTAGTTGATTTAATTTATTACTATACCGATGCGAAAAGTTGCTGAAAACGTTAAGGGTTAATATGTATATTTAATATATGCAAATATGGCAAAGACGAAAATAGGTATCGGTATAATAAAAGTAGGATTAAGCCATGTAGATTATATTATGCGGCTAAAGGCCATTGTAGATGTTTAATAACTTTACCAGAGGTGTGCGTAATATTTAGCGCAACTACTGTACGGTGCACAGCTGATATGCATTGTATGCGACTGAGCAAACGCTCGCCAATTTGTTTATCAATTTTGTTTTTTTTTTTTTTACCGTTATTTACTCAGGGTTCACATAAGCTCGGTTCGCGCTTTGGCACAACAGTTTAAAATTGTCGTACGCATTCTCATTTGGCTGTTAGCAAAAAAAAAAAAACTTATTTTGGTTCGTGAACCTGCCAAGTAATATACTGGGTAAACAGAACTATTGTAAATTATAATGGGGTGCTCCAGCTTACCATTTAGCAGATCCAGCGACGAAAGTACTTTCGGCGGTGTCCACACGAGTGGTATTTATAAATATGTTTAAAGGCAGGGTTTATTTTTCTGACGCATTGTTTTGATGATTTAATTAAAGTTTTAAAATTTTCAGTTGCCGACAAAAATCACTTTGCTTTTCACTTATTGTTAAATCGGCAACTTTTCGCTTTAGCACATTATACCCAAGCGTAAAAAAAACAAACAATTTAAAAAATATAAAAAAGAATATTAGCAAGCCAAAACAAAAAAAAATATGCAACTTCTTCGTCGCCAGGTTGACCGCTCAGTAATTAAATATTATAACTTATTCAATTAAATTATTCGAGCAAACTTGTTAAATCAAAAATATTTTTCCCTGCGGGTTATGGCTCGGACTATTACAAACGGCGGCACTTTCTATCGCAAACTGATAACATTTTTTTTTTTTGTTTGTTCTTTTTTGTGTGTTCGCCGATCCGTTCTCGCTTAGCACATGCCGAATACTACTGTGCAATGAGCGGCTGGTCCGCAAGAGAAGAGAAATATTTACCCTTTTTGGATTGGCACCAAAATTAAGACTTGGAAATGTTGTTCCGTCCGACTGTGGGCTTTAGGTTTTCAAAATACGGTCAGCTATGTACCACTTGATAGCCACCTGCATGGACTCAAGCCAATGGGAGTTCTGTGGACCAATGCCATTAAGCATGAATTTCTTTTCTGTAGTGTGTAAACTTACAGCCTTGTATATTTCCGTCACAAAAAGTTTCATTTTTTTTTTTTGTATTGTAGTGCCAACTTTGTGGTAATTATTTATTTTTAAATTTAGCCCAAAAGATGAAAAAAATACAAAAACGTGCTTGCAGGTTAGGCTAAGCTTTACGCACAATTATTAAATACGACTGCTCTGGTTGACAATCAATGGTAGAAACGTCGAGGCTGGCTTACGGAAGTGTCATCTAACCTCACCGTGTCGAAAATTCGCAGACTCTCATTTTTCTGGTAGATCGAACACAAGTGTGCAATTTCCCAGTGCAATCGAGTAATTTTATATTTCAGATAACATTTTTATTTAAATTTTTACATTTTATATTTAAATTTTATTTTTGTTGTTATATTCTACATAGGTAGGCAAACTACAATAATTAACTACAATAATTAATTAAAACTAAAAGATATCTACTACTAAGTGTCAAACCAATTGTTAGTCACAACTGCATTAACAAAAATTCCATTGCCTACTTTTGGGCACACAAAAAAAATAAGTCAACTAATTTTTGGTAACAAGCGCCACTACACAACAAACGACTAAACTACAAAATTGTAAAATAGTTTCAACCTCCACGTCAATCAGCGCAGACGTGTAAAACAATGTATGTTTTATGGAACATTTTTTAAATTGTTTAAGTAGTTGTTTCAATTTTATTTAATGTATCTTAATGTTAATTGTGTTTTTTTTGTGTTAGTGCCCTGAAGACGGTTGCCGAATGCAGCCGAAATATATTCGTTAAAATCAAACAAAAAAATTGCGTTTTCAGCTTGGTTTGAATTAATGCAAGCCAAACAAATAATTATAAAATATTTTCACATATAATTATAACAGAGTAATTGTGCAAATAGATGATATAATGGTAGCAAGCGAAAGCATGGACGAACATGGATACATTTAAAGAAATATTTATTAGATTAGTGCAAATCAAGTTTGAATTACCAATTGATAAATTGGATTTATGCAATCAAGCATGAAATATTTACGTTTTTTAATAGAAAAAGAAGGGATAAGAGCTTATGAAAAGGTAATAGAAGCAATTTAAAATTTTTCAGTTCCAGGTAAGACACATGCTGTTCAGAGTTTTCTGGGATTGTGCTCATAGTTTCGCAGTTTTATAATAGTTTTTTCAACAATAGCTTAATCGTTATATGACCTATTAAGAAAAGTTAAACAGTTTTAGTTCGAAAAAAAGAGTTGAATTGTTTCTTATACAAATATCATAATGAAATAGGTGACATAGGTAGGGATAAAATGGTGGTGGTTGAGACAGTACATAAATACCATTATGGACCAGTAGAATCTGCTTGATTAAATGATATCTTTTCGTGGTGATCGATGGACGGTCAGATGGAGAGAATAAACAGAAGTCGTGGGCCAATGGTAGTAATAAAAAAGTGGAATATGCACTAAATAATTCGCATAGGAGCATTAAACAACAAACAACTTAAATATTGATTGACATTGCAAAAAGGTCAATTGATAGATGAATAAAAGAAAATTTGTATTTTTATTGTTTTTTTTTTAACGAGAATCCCGATGCAACATACTGGATCCCACCTCCCACCAAACGTACGACACGAAATGCAAAGTAAATATGAAAAAAAATGTAAAAAAAAAAGATGCAAACTACGACTATGTGTACAAATACAATTACAAATCAAAATGAGACTACCCAGCGGACCAACACGCGAGCCTTTAGCGAGAGTCTCGCAAAATGCTCACAAATGAGCTCGCATGTGAGCAGAAAACGAGTGGGATATATTTTTATCGCAAAACACTCGCACACGAGCGTTGCAGTGAGATCCTTGCGATAAAAATGCGTGCACAGTAGAGAGAATGGTGTCTTGTTTTTGTTTCAAATGTTAATCGTGCTCAGAGAGTGCAACATTGTCATGAGAGCGAGAGAGTAAAAACGACGTGGCATTCGGATGCTGTGTTGTTTTTGTTGTTGTTTCATGCTCTCTTTTCTATTGTCCGTCGAAGCGAGCAGACATGTGTTATAAGTGAAGAAAATTGGAACTCTGTAGCGAGGTAACTAAATAATAAGTGTTTATTATTTTATTTTATTTTATTAATCCCTTTCAGAATATTATTCAATATTTCAATACGCACAGGAAAGAGTGGCGCGCTTAGGAAAGGTGATGCAAAAAAATTAAAATATAATTTCTTCTTTCAATTATAAATTAAACTGTTATATTTATGTATTAACTTTTTTATAATTATAAGATTGCCAAGGAAATGCGTTTAAATTTTAAATCAAATAAAATGTTATGAATTTTTTAAATAAAATTTGAATTGAAAATGAATATTAAAAAAACAACAACAAACATTTTAATGGGAACGAAATGGGCATGAAACAAGAAAAAAGTTTCGTAAATCATATTTTATGCGAGTCTTTTGCGATATCTTTTAAGAGACTTTTTTAATTTTGCTTACCTACAAAAACGTATCGCAGGAAATATTTTATTAGACTCGTTAGAAATATCAGAAAAGGCTCGCAAAAAATATCACAAAACGCTCGCTAGTTGTATTTCTTGCGACAGTCGTAAATGAAACTTTGACTGCAGCAAACTGAACGACATATGATTCATATTGCTATCGTTTCCCGATGCGTTTGCGAGAGTTTTGTCGGGTAAAGTCTCGCATTTGACCAGTTTGCGATATCATTTGCGACAGTTTGGTCCGCAGGGTATCTACTTGCTAAATAATTTAGAAAAGAAGTCTTTATACGAGGAAGAGAATACTCCGAGCAGAATACTTTGAAATGCTTGTTATAGTCATCACAGAGAACTTTTAACGGTTCATGCTAAGCATAATTGGTTAAGCAGAATTGAAGTGATAAGGGTGCAAAATTACGTGTTAGTCTAGTAGGGATAGATAAGTTTAATTGGCTAGTCAACACAGAAGAGTCGATTTCACCAGTAATTAATTGATAAATAAATATTACACCCAGCATGGTTTAACGATTAATCAAAGAAGGAAGGTTAATCATCAGAAGTCTGCTGGAGTATGACGGTAACCGCACACAAGGATCCCAATTTAAACCACGAAGGGCAAACAACAAGAATTGGTTCTGAACGAATTCAATTCTGTCTTGATGGATAGCATATTGTGGTGACCAGATACATGAGGTATAGTCAAGAATCGGTCTTAAAAGATATATAAAGTGTTTTTGTCAGATCGTCAAACTCCTTCGACGATCGCTTGAAACCCATAACTATTCTGGCCTTATTGACCACGGTATTAACATAAGAGTCGAATTTAAGTTTATGATCCAGGATGACACCTAGATCATTAACTTCATTTGAAGTACTGTCATTACCTTAGTAGTTTAAGTTTAAGAGGTTGGCTAGACACCGAGCCTGAAACGCATCACTGTCAGTTTGTAACGGACAACATAAGGGCATATCTTTATATGCAAGGCATAATTTTACGTCGTCAGCATACATTAATATTCGAGGGTGAGACAGTATCGAGGGAAGGTCGTTGATGAAAAGAGTAAAGAGTAGCGGGCCAAGATGACTACCTTAAAGAACACCGGAAGTCACCAGAATACGTTTAGAAGACGAATTTATGAAAAGAACCTTTTGGGTTCTATTACGCAAATACTCTGAAATCCAGTTCAAAAGATTGATTGGGAAGCCGAGAAGGCATACCTTATCAAGCAGCAAGTAGTGGTTGACAGAACCCTTACTGAAATCAGTATAGATAACGTCAGTCTGCATTCTTTTCTTAAACCCATCAATTACAATCGAAGTAAACTCGAGAAGGTTAGTTGTTGTAGATCTGCGCTTTACGAACCCATGCTGGGAAGGTGAAATAAAAGAACTACATAAATGTTGCAGTTGGGAGTTATAGTTCTCTCAAAAGCTTTAGGTATAGCGGATAATTTGGAAATACCTCTATAATTTTCGACATCTGATCAACTCCCTTTCTTATGGAGAGGGATAATGTATGATTCCTTCCAAATGGTCGAAACTCGAAATTCAGAAATCTTAAAAACTTAAAATCTTGTTAAATGTGCATCGGGCGACTGGCAACCAACAGGCACACAAACGCATAAATGCTTCCATCCATATAGAAAATTATGTAAATGTGTGTGTGCTTGGCAGGCCCAAAAACCTATCATACACACATGCCAACGTTCACGTACCCTTGCCCTTACAACAAGCGTGAAAAATAGCAAATTTGCGCATGAGCAAGCCAAGCCCTCTAATAATTTCATACAACTGATTACTCGAAAGAGTGTGAACATTTTCAATTTTTGGCCTTCTCTTAGAATTCTTTGACAAGCCGACGATGAATTACCCTTGCAGAAATACGACTGTTTTATTTTAAGCAAAATAGGTCCCCACAGTAAACAAAGAATAAATATAAATATTTAATTTAGGTGAATTAATTGTTTATTAAAGAAAAATAGATCAGATTTTTCTCATTTTGCCTAACTGGACGAAGAAATACATGGTAGAGCATTTGAAAGTGTGTGCCTTTTGCTAACACAACACAAACATATGTATGCATGTGTGTAGATCTCGGGATTTCGTAAGAAGTTATGCAGGGAGAAAGAGATGCACACAAGTACGCAAAGCAATGAGTGAGAGCGAGGCACATGCGTATACACATATGTGTTTGGGCTGTAGGATTTAAAACTGACATACATATATTGAGAAAAGCATCAGCCACAGCAACGTCGTAATACATATACTAATACATACTCTCTCTCAGCTCGGCTCTCAATGTTGCATACATTTATAAGTACATAATATAGCCGCTCGGCTACCGGCGTCGCTGGCAGCGCAGTTCGCGCGGTCTTAGCTAAGAAGTAAAGATTATAATGATTATTCACAAACAAAGAGCGAAAGAATAAAGATTGCATTGGAGCAGAAGCTCCAACAAATAATAGAGTTAATATCTATTCTATTTCTACATGGCGACCGTGACAGCCGTTGTCGGTCATTCACCGTTGTTTGTGTGCAGTTCATAATGAGAAAGTGAAAATCAGCTTTAAATGGAAAATAAGTAACAAATATTAAATTAAAAAAAAAAACAAAAACCGATGGTGCATCTAATTAAACAAACGTCGCTTCGTTGTGCGCCGGCCATTGCCCGCCAAGAGAAGAAGCAGACCATCTGTAAGGCACCCAAAACACCCCGCAGTGCTACAGCGCAAACACAGGCGCATTGCCCTGGAAAAGAAAATTGACCTGTGCGATGACCAGCACCGACACCGCCTGAGCCCATAGGCCCCGGACTACAGCAGCAGAGAAAAAAAAAAGAATATAACAAATTAAAATCAACTTTACATTTAAACCAAAAAAGTGGATCCCGTCACCCTAGAGGATACTGCTCCTGTTGAGCAAAGGGATGCACCGAGCCTGGCTGAGGCTTTAGAGGTGTATCCAAACGATGGACCCCGCCCACTCACATAAACTGAGTACAGGGCAAGACAACTGAAAACACCACCCAAGAAGACGAAGCGTGGTGGACGGATAAGAAAACTTCTACAAAAAAGACGACTGGAACTGGATTTGCAGAAAACTTACACCAACGAGGAAGACCGACAACGCTGCCAAGAGCGTATCGGAGAGTTAAATAAACAACTTCGCACTGGTGCGAAGTAACGCAAAAAGGGCTGCAGAAATGCGAATGCCCCACTTTGCCTTTACTTTAAATTCTTACAAAAAAGTTGAAGCACCCTCAAAGTGCAAATTGGAAACTACTAACCTCTGCTAGGCTATATACTAATACCATATGATTGGCATAGAATTGTATAACGAAAAACTTGTAAGCCAATCGTATGTACAACTAACCGACTTCTTCCATTAACAGAACGAATATATTATTGCATGTAGGTTATTTCAAATCAACTTACATTTTCAACAAAATTAAAAAAAAAAATTTTAAGAAAATTTATGGAAGTAAAAAGAATTAGATAAAATTAGATACATAAATTTCGTATTTGTATGGGCACTCCAAAAATTGAGAAAAAAAATTTTTTAATTAAAAAAATTAATAAAACTTTGACGGAAATAAATGCCCCGTTAGCTTCATTAGGTGTTTCAACAATTATGTACATAAATAAGTCATGATTGAAGACAAAATTAACAAAGTATACAACGACTATACAGACTTTCGTATGCGAGCCCTACAAATTTTGCAAAAGCATAGAGAATTCATTTCAGTATATGAGTTCGAATCCGAATATATAGAAAAATATAGCACAACAACGACCCAACTCTATTCATGTTCTCAAATAGAGTGTGGAAGAATCCTGTCGACCTTATCCTACGTCAAAATAAAAACAAATATTGACGAGCATCCAATTCTTGGGCCGACAACAACTGTCTTAGTGCGTCTGCATAGGAAGTATCAAAAAAAATACAAGAAACATTATATAGGAAAATGGGGGGTAAACAACCAAAGGCAGATGATAACACTGCCAATGTAGTTAACGTAGTAGAAGTTGTAGATACCACTCCCCATGTGCAGTTAACAAACATTCTGCTAACAATACTCATTGTAATAGCCTCAGTTAACATCCTTCTGAAGATTTATCTTCTCCATAAAAAATCACTGAGGAAGCGTTACATGAGTCGAGCCAACGACTTAGACAAGGTCTAAGCCGCTGCTTAAATACAAATTTGAATATGATAGATATAGACGCACTCATTGCGCTTAAATATACATAGATATTAACCAGATTTTCGTACTCGCGCACTAAACGTGCTGCGACTACATTAATGGAATGGATGCAAATCGTTACCATCCTAAGGGAACAACGTGAGGAGTTTAATAAATCTTTCAAGTGCCTTAACAAAAGCGCACCTGTCTCAAACGAGACAAAGTTAAAACACGTTAAAATTCTTGTAGATTCCTACAATGGCTGCCGTCAACTTATATGTGATAATGCAACTAGACTAACAGATTTGCATTTAACACAGACAACTGATGTATTAAGCACGTTAAGAGACAACATCAAACTAGCCTCATCGCTCTTACCAGAGTTTGATGGAAAGGCAGAAAACTTACCAAGCTTCAAAGATGCTTTGAGTCTTATAGACTCACTAAAAGAAGATCATGAAGCAACAGCTGTCAGTCTTATAAAGACAAAATAAAAGGCCATGCACGAAACTTGATAAGCGATGAAAAAACAATCGTCGAAATAATATCAAAATTATCAAGAACGGTAAAAGGAGAATCAGTTGAAGTACTATCAACTAAACTCCTAAACCTTCAGCAAAAGAGCAAAATTGACAACATTTATACACAAGAAGTTGAGCAACTAAGTAGCAAAAGCTCTGGCAGGTGCTTATATTACTGATGGTTTAAATTCAGATTTAGCCTCCAAATATAGCACAGCCCAAGCTGTAAAAGCGATGACAAAGAACTGCGCTATAGATAAGGTAAAACCACTAACCAAATAACATATAGAGCGGACATATAGAGCCAAAGCAGTTTCCTGTAGTGGGAGCGAGATAAAAAACAGCGATGCCGTTCTATCGCACAAATCATATGGATGAGAGTAAGCCACAGCAGTTTCTTGTAGAGTGAGCGAGTAAAAAGACAGCGTTGCCGTTCCCCGACACAGGCCATATGTATTTTTACGCTCTTGCTCTGAGAGCATGCGGGCATCTCTCGAACCCGAACAAAAACGAAGGCGAGTTTGGACCAGCCGCAGAAATATCGAATGTCACCCTCAAAAGTACGGTTTGTCCGCTCTATATGTTATTTGGTTAGTGGTAAAACTTATCATGCAGGCAGGCACATTCCATAACATGAATGATGCCATATTAACATTTGTCGATAGTTGCACAGAAGCAACCGGACAAACTAATACTGTCCTTTATTACCAAAATTACCCTCATCGTGGACCATACAAGAGAGTCGACTACAATAATAACAATAGAGGACAAGGTCAAAATACAGGAAACTCTAGAGGCCGTGGCAACTCGAACCGAGGCCACAACAATAACAACAGAAACAATGTTAGGGTAGCCCAAAATAATTCGGGAATCTAACAACCCCCTTTAGATACACAGAATTAATAAAAATTCATTCAGTAAACTTCAATCTTAATATTTTTGTTATTTTTGTAATGTAGAATCAGGAAAGAAACTGGTATTTTTAATAGATACAGGTGCAGATATCTCAATTTTAAAAGAAGATTCTTCAACGACATCCAGTTGAATAACACTATAGACATTCAAGGTATATATACTACAATCAGTCAAATATATAATTCACAATTTTCATATAGTCAATGCAAATTTCGCTATACCGTGTGACGGAATAATAGGCATAGATTTCATTAAAGGTATTCATTGCAAAAGAGACCTAGAACTGTCAGAAGATTGGTTTATAATAAGAACAAACAATATAAATGTCCAAATTTATGTTCCAATAACATTCAGTTCTGGTAACAATTCAATACTTCCACCTGCAAGATCAGAAGTCATCCGAAAAATTGAACTAACTTCAAGTAAAGATAGTATATTAATCACAAATCAGGAAATTAAACCTGGTATTTACGTTGCAAACACAGTTGCAACACAAAAGAATACATTTGTCCGACTTCTTAATACGACCAACAAATACCAATTAATTAATATAAATAATCTGAATTTTAAACCACTTTCGAACTATGACGTAATTCAAACTACTCCAGAAAACAGAAAAAACACAGTAATAGCTCAATTAAATAAAAACTTTCCAAAACAATTTAAACCACAATTAATAGAACTATGCACCAAGTATAGTGATGTATTATTGACTTGAAACCGAATCAATAACAACAAATAATTTTTATAGGCAAACATTGAGATTAAAGGACATTGAACCGATTTAAATTAAAAAGTATGGAAGCCCGCATACTCAGTTAGAAGAAATTCAAAAACAAGTAGTCAAATTAATCTCCGACAAAATTGTCGAACCATCAGTTTCAGAATACAATAGCCCACTTTTACTAGTTCCAAAGAAAGCACTTCCAGGCTCAGAAGATAAAAAGAAAAGAAATGGCGATTAGTAATTGACTATCGTCAGATTAATAAAAAACTGTTGTGTGATAAATTTCCACTACCCAGAATTGATGATATTTTAGATCAACTAGGTAGAGCAAAATATTTTTCATGACTTGACTTAATGTCAGGCTTTTACCAAATTGAACTTGAAGAAAGTTCAAAAAATATAACGTCTTTTTCAACGTGCAATGGCTCATATCGCTTTACGCGATTACCTTTTGGTTTAAAAATAGCGCCAAATTCATTTCAGAGAATGATGACTATTGCATTCTCTTGACTCGAACCTTCTCAAGCATTCCTTTACAAAATAGATATTATTGACCCTATATATAAAAGAGATTATTTCGCTAACGAAACAAAGTTTAGACTAGAACACGCATATAAAAGATAAGGCAAAATAAAGAATATTAAATGTTTAGTTGGCTGGCTCGAGGTCCGGGCTTGTTTTAATAAACCAATGAAACAATTTTGTTGATTTTTGCTTCCGATATATTTCGGTTGCGCATCGGCAAACCGTCTTCAAGGCACTAACACAAGGTACAAGAACAATTAACATTAAAATATATTAAATTAAACAATAAATTGACACATTTAACCTACATTATTTTACACGTCTGCGCTTTATGACGTGGAGATCTAAACTGAGTCTGTTTGGCTGTTCAATAGGTGTGTGTACAAGTGAGCGCAATTTTCGGTGTCCGTCTTGTAGTTTAGTCGTTTGTTCGTTGGTGTGTTAATTATGTGTAGCATTTGTTGTAGTGTTGTTCTTGTTGTAAGATTGTTGTTGCATCAAAATTTGGTGTGTGGTTGCTTCTCATACAATGGGTCATTAGTGCTGTTTTCTGTATATTATTTTGATGTCTTAATTTGAAGTCTGATTTAACGAAAAAAACGTTTTTTGAAAACGAGAGAAACATAGAAAACAAAATAACGACAACGCTCAGGAAAAAACAAGAAACGAAACACGACAAGCTACGAGATCAACGGGACCTTACACTAGCGGACAACAACAATAAAAGAGAGTGGTTCATAAACAAAACGAAAATAGAATTCCCGCCAAACGTAAAAGCATTACTCGCAAAAGGGCCGAAGTTCGCTCTCCCGATCAATAAAAGAGAGTTTCCTTTCTTAAAAATAAAATAGAGTTAACAATAAAAGAAAAAGAAACACAAGAGGCGGCGCGCACCAAATTATCTCTATTGGTTAAAGAGCATATAACAAGAATAACCAAAACACTAGGGATCGAGTAATATTGGACACAGTGGAACAGACACGTAAATTCTTAAAAGAACATTAAAATATAAAAATCTTATCATCAGATAAATGTTACAAAACCGTAGCAATGAATGTGGACGATTACAAAAATAAAATGACAAATATTTTAGACGACTTATGCGCGTATAGAACACTAAGACAGGATCCGACATCAAGACTACAGACAAAGAATAACAACTTCGTGGCTAAATTATTCAAGATGGGTCTTATTTCAAAGGACGAAAGAAATAAGATGACTACGACTAGATCGGTACCTCCGAAGATATATGGACTGCCGAAGATACATAAAGAAGGAAGGAAGGATCCCCTTCTTACGGACTGTGTAAATATATTATTAACATATTAAGAAATCTGACAGTGGACTCAAAATACAACATAAAGAACGCGGTAGATTTTAAAGACAGAGTTAACAATTCCCACAATAGGAAAGACGAAACATTGGTATCTTTTGACGTAGTATCCTTGTTTCCCAGCATACCAATGGAATTATCACTGGACACAATAAGACGAAAATGGACAGAGTTAGAAGAGCACACAAGTATACCTAAACAACTATTTATGGACCTAGTTAAATTTTGTATACAAGAAAACAGATATTTCAAATACGAAGACAAGATATACACACAACTAAAAGGAATGCCAATGGGATCACCAGCCTCCCCAGTAATCGCAGATATAGTAATGGAGGAACTATTAGACAACGTGACAGAAAAATTGACAATAAAACCAAGACTTTTGACCAAATATGTAGATGACCTGTTTGCCATAACTGAAAAAACAGAGGCACAGAAGATTCTGAAAGAATTGAACTCCTTCCATAGACACATCAAATTCACAATTGAATTGGAAAAAGACGGGAAACTACCATTTTTAGACTCTTTAGTAATTAGATTGGACAACACACTCAAAATTAAGTGGTATAAGAAACCCATAGCCTCCGGACGAATACTCAACTTTAATTCAAACCACCCTAAGAGTATGATAATCAATACAGCAATAAGCTGTATGAAAAGAATGCTGAACATATCGGACACAATATACCACGAAGAAACTATACATGAAATTAAAAAACTCTTAACGAAAAATGTCTTCCCACAAAATGTAATTAAAACATTATTAAAAAGACGACATATCGGAACAGAAAAGCCTACAAAACCTAACAAAATATACATATCCCTAATATATGTCCCACGACTATCAGAACACATGATGCCTCACGAACTCAGATTCTTACAACAACCAAGAAATAAAAGTAGCACACAAACCTACGAACACGTTACAAAAATTCTTTAATGAGTTGTGTTTGAAGTAATAAAGATAAAATAAAAAAAAAAAGTTCCCTTGGCAGGATTCGAACTCGCAACTGACCGTATTACTTGCTGACGACTCTACTCAACAGACAAACCAGCAAAAAAAAAATAAAATAAAAAAAAAAAAGTTTCCTAGGTAGGGCTCGAACTCGCGACAGACCGCAACACATGCTATGCCTCTACACAACAACCACACAAATAATTAATTATCATTGAGAAAAAAACGAACTAAAATAGCATTACAGAAAAAAGCAATTACAATGCTGTTAGAATGCGATAGAATGCGAAGCAGACGCGCATGAATGTGTGTGTGTACACAAATTCTTGATGTTTTCGCTAGCTGTGCCATCCAATTGCGCAGTTACATATAACTTTAGTTTTCTCTTAACCGAGCTTAATGAAATTTTCTACAGTATATATTATTGTACCATAGAATATTTGTGTATTCTCAAAAAGTCAATTGCATTAAAATTGTGGCTTAGATTGGTTGGCAATATAAGTTGGGTTATTAACTTGATTTATAGCTCTGCGGTGTTAGAGGGGAGGTGGCGATAGGTATAAAATTAAAGATACTTGACATATATATAATATTCTAGAACAACATATCATGTTTGGTGACTCTAGCTCGTATTATTTACCCAATTTGCTCAAAAAACAGGATGTCGATATCGATTTTTATCGATTGCTTGGAAACGGAGTAAGTTATCGATTATCGGAAACAAACTCGACCTGCGCAGGCACTAGGAGCACCTACATCTAAAACTTGAGCTCTCTAGCTCTTATAGGTTCTGAGATCCTTGCGTTAATACATACGGACTGACGGACGGACGAACGGACGGACAGACAGACAGACGGACATGGCTAGATCGACTCGGCTATTGATGCTGATCAAGAATATATATACTTTATGGGGTCGGAGAAGCTTCCTTCTGCCTGTTACATACATTTGCATTTTGCACAAATACAATATACCCTTTTTACCCATTTTCAATGGGTTAATAGGGAAAACCCTTTTAAATATTATTACGTGCAAATATATATTCGCAAAACGAAAAAAAAAACTTTTTAATTCTAAATATATACACATTTAGTACTATAATATATAAAATAACTTCACAATATTACGTTATTTTTCAAAAGGAGGGAGATGTGATATGCGCACATATAGAGTACACACTGTACTCAAAATATATCAAACTGTCACACTTGTAACACTTTGTTGCAGTGTTTACATTTGTACATTTCAAGTGCAAACATATGAAATATGACCACACATATATGTGTGTAGGCAACAACGCAGCGTCAGCGTTTCCCACGCAAGCCGGCTGCGCACTGCAATACATAAGTGCACATAACATACTCTCTCTCAGCGCGGCTCTCAATGCTGCATATAAGTACATAATATAACCGCTCGGCTGCCGGCGTCGCTGGCAGAGCAGTTCGCGCGGTCTTAGCTAAGAAGTAGCTAAGTAAAGATTATAATGATTATTCACAAACAAAGAGCGAACGAATAAAGATTGCATTGGATCAGAAGATCCAACAAATAATAGATTCTATTCTATTTCTACAGTATATAAGAACATGAAATAAAGATAGAAAAGCTTCCAAATACAACTGATGGCTACCAGCTCAATCTCTGAGATGGGAAGATCAATGCGTTCCGACGAAAGAGCAGACTCGACAGCTACTCCTCCACCGATACGGGAAGCTTGATCACATCTGTAAGTGGTGTATTTGAAGGTACAAATTGAAGAGTCTGAGATGTCTGGCTTGTTTGTTGTTGTTGTTTGTTGTTTATTTCCTCTAATATTCTGGTAGGCAAGCTCGAAAGAAGAGTTTAGTTTTTTGACGCAGCAACTAGCCTCATCGCTCTTACCAGAGTTTGATGGAAAGGCAGAAAACTTACCAAGCTTCAAAGATGCTTTGAGTCTTATAGACTCACTAAAAGAAGATCATGAAGCAACAGCTGTCAGTCTTATAAAGACAAAATAAAAGGCCATGCACGAAACTTGATAAGCGATGAAAAAACAATCGCCGAAATAATATCAAAATTACAGCCCAAGCTGTAAAAGCTATGACAAAGAACTGCGCTATAGATAAGGTATAACATGAATGATGCCATATCAAAATTTTTCGATAGTTGCACAGAAGCAACCGGACAAACTAATACTGTCCTTTATTGACAGAATTACTCTCATCGTGGAGGAAACCGCGGCAGAGGTAATTATAGATGCCGACCATACAACAGAGGCGGCTACAATAATAACAATAGACGACAAGGTCAAAATAGAGGAAACTCTAGAGGCCGTGGCATCTCGAACCGAGGCCACAACAATAACAACAGAAACAATGTTAGTGTAGCTCAAAATAATTCGGAAAAACCAACAACCCCCTTTAGATACACAGAATTAATAAAAATTCATTCAATAAACTTCAATCTCAATATTTTTGATTCTTTTTATAATGTAGAATCAGGAAAGAAACTGGTATTTTTAATAGATACAGGTACAGATATCTCAATTTTAAAAGAAGATTCTGATGTCTTCAACGACATCCAGTTGAATAACACTATAGACATTCAAGGTATAGGTCAAGGAATCATAAAATCCAAAGGCCTCGCCCCAATTGAGCTACAAGCAGACAAATATATAATTCCTCACAATTTTCATATAGTCAATGCAAATTTCGCTATACCGTGTGACGGAATAATAGGCATAGATTTCATTAAAGGTATTCATTGCAAAAGAGACCTAGAACTGTCCGAAGATTGGTTTATAATAAGAACAAACAATATAAATGTCCAAATTTATGTTCCAATAACATTCAGTTCTGGTAACAATTCAATACTTCCACCTGCAAGATCAGAAGTCATCCGAAAAATTGAACTATCTTCAAGTAAAGATAGTATATTAATCACAAATCAGGAAATTAAACCTGGTATTTACGTTGCAAACACAGTTGCAACACAAAAGAATACATTTGTCCGACTTCTTAATACGACCAACAAATACCAATTAATTAATATAAATAATCTGAATTTTAAACCACTTTCGAACTATGACGTAATTCAAACTACTCCAGAAAACAGAAAAAACACAGTAATAGCTCAATTAAATAAAAACTTTCCAAAACAATTGAAACCACAATTAATAGGACTATGCACCAAGTATAGTGATGTATTATTGACTTGAAACCGAATCAATAACAACAAATAATTTTTATAAGCAAACATTGAGATTAAAGGACACTGAACCGATTTAAATTAAAAAGTATGGAAGCCCGCATACTCAGTTAGAAGAAATTCAAAAACAAGTAGTCAAATTAATCTCATCAGTTTCAGAATACAATAGCCCACTTTTACTAGTTCCAAAGAAAGCACTTCCAGGCTCAGAAGATAAAAAGAAAAGAAATGGCGAAACTGTTGTGTGATAAATTTCCACTACCCAGAATTGATGATATTTTAGATCAACTAGGTAGAGCAAAATATTTTTCATGCCTTGACTTAATGTCAGGCTTTCACCAAATTGAACTTGAAGAAAGTTCAAAAAATATAACGTCTTTTTCAACGTGCAATGGCTCATATCGCTTTACGCGATTACCTTTTGGTTTAAAAATAGCGCCAAATTCATTTCAGAGAATGATGACTATTGCATTCTCTGGACTCGAACCTTCTCAAGCATTCCTTTACAAAATAGATATTATTGACCCTATATATAAAAGAGATTACTTCGCTAACGAAACAAAGTTTAGACTAGAACACGCATATAAAAGAGCTAGGATAATGTTAGAAAAACATAAGGCAAAAAATAAAGAATATTAAATGTTTAGTTGGCTGGCTCGAGGTCCGGGTTTGTTTTGATAAACCAATGAAACAATTTTGTTGATTTTTGCTTCCGATATATTTCGGTTGCGCATCGGCAAACCGTCTTCAAGGCACTAACACAAGGTACAAGAACAATTAACATTAAAATATATTAAATTAAACAATAAATTGACACATTTAACCTACATTATTTTACACGTCTGCGCTTTATGACGTGGAGATCTAAACTGAGTCTGTTTGGCTGTTCAATAGGTGTCTGTACAAGTGAGCGCAATTTTCGGTGTCCGTCTTGTAGTTTAGTCGTTTGTTCGTTGGTGTGTTAATTATGTGTAGCATTTGTTGTAGTGTTGTTCTTGTTGTAAGATTGTTGTTGCATCAAAATTTGGTGTGTGGTTGCTTCTCATACAATGGGTTATTAGTGCTGTTTTCTGTATATTATTTTGATGTCTTAATTTGAAGTCTGATTTAACGAAAAACACGTTTTTTGAAAACGAGAGAAACATAGAAAACAAAATAACGACAACGCTCAGGAAAAAACAAGAAACGAAACACGACAAGCTACGAGATCAACGGGACCTTACACTAGCGGACAACAACAATAAAAGAGAGTGGTTCATAAACAAAACGAAAATAGAATTCCCGCCAAACGTAAAAGCATTACTCGCAAAAGGGCCGAAGTTCGCTCTCCCGATCAATAAAAGAGAGTTTCCTTTCTTAAAAATAAAATAGAGTTAACAATAAAAGAAAAAGAAACACAAGAGGCGGCGCGCACCAAATTATCTCTATTGGTTAAAGAGCATATAACAAGAATAACCAAAACACTAGGGATCGAGTAATATTGGACACAGTGGAACAGACACGTAAATTCTTAAAAGAACATTAAAATATAAAAATCTTATCATCAGATAAATGTTACAAAACCGTAGCAATGAATGTGGACGATTACAAAAATAAAATGACAAATATTTTAGACGACTTATGCGCGTATAGAACACTAAGACAGGATCCGACATCAAGACTACAGACAAAGAATAACAACTTCGTGGCTAAATTATTCAAGATGGGTCTTATTTCAAAGGACGAAAGAAATAAGATGACTACGACAAGATCGGTACCTCCGAAGATATATGGACTGCCGAAGATACATAAAGAAGGAAGGAAGGATCCCCTCCTTACGGACTGTGTAAATATATTATTAACATATTAAGAAATCTGACAGTGGACTCAAAATACAACATAAAGAACGCGGTAGATTTTAAAGACAGAGTTAACAATTCCCACAATAGGAAAGACGAAACATTGGTATCTTTTGACGTAGTATCCTTGTTTCCCAGCATACCAATGGAATTATCACTGGACACAATAAGACGAAAATGGACAGAGTTAGAAGAACACACAAGTATACCTAAACAACTATTTATGGACATAGTTAAATTTTGTATACAAGAAAACAGATATTTCAAATACGAAGACAAGATATACACACAACTAAAAGGAATGCCAATGGGATCACCAGCCTCCCCAGTAATCGCAGATATAGTAATGGAGGAACTATTAGACAACGTGACAGAAAAATTGACAATAAAACCAAGACTTTTGACCAAATATGTAGATGACCTGTTTGCCATAACTGAAAAAACAGAGGCACAGAAGATTCTGAAAGAATTGAACTCCTTCCATAGACACATCAAATTCACAATTGAATTGGAAAAAGACGGGAAACTACCATTTTTAGACTCTTTAGTAATTAGATTGGACAACACACTCAAAATTAAGTGGTATAAGAAACCCATAGCCTCCGGACGAATACTCAACTTTAATTCAAACCACCCTAAGAGTATGATAATCAATACAGCAATAAGCTGTATGAAAAGAATGCTGAACATATCGGACACAATATACCACGAAGAAACTATACATGAAATTAAAAAACTCTTAACGAAAAATGACTTCCCACAAAATGTAATTAAAACATTATTAAAAAGACGACATATCGGAACAGAAAAGCCTACAAAACCTAACAAAATATACATATCCCTAATATATGTCCCACGACTATCAGAACACATGATGCCTCACGAACTCAGATTCTTACAACAACCAAGAAATAAAAGTAGCACACAAACCTACGAACACGTTACAAAAATTCTTTAATGAGTTGTGTTTGAAGTAATAAAGATAAATTAAAAAAAAAAAAAGTTCCCTTGGCAGGATTCGAACTCGCAACTGACCGTATTACTTGCTGACGACTCTACTCAACAGACAAACCAGCAAAAAAAAATAAAATAAAAAAAAAAAGTTTCCTAGGTAGGGCTCGAACTCGCGACAGACCGCAACACATGCTATGCCTCTACACAACAACCACACAAATAATTAATTATCATTGAGAAAAAAACGAACTAAAATAGCATTACAGAAAAAAGCAATTACAATGCTGTTAGAATGCGATAGAATGCGAAGCAGACGCGCATGAATGTGTGTGTGTACACAAATTCTTGATGTTTTCGCTAGCTGTGCCATCCAATTGCGCAGTTACATATAACTTTAGTTTTCTCTTAACCGAGCTTAATGAAATTTTCTACAGTATATATTATTGTACCATAGAATATTTGTGTATTCTCAAAAAGTCAATTGCATTAAAATTGTGGCTTAGATTGGTTGGCAATATAAGTTGGGTTATTAACTTGATTTATAGCTCTGCGGTGTTAGAGGGGAGGTGGCGATAGGTATAAAATTAAAGATACTTGACATATATATAATATTCTAGAACAACATATCATGTTTGGTGACTCTAGCTCGTATTATTTACCCAATTTGCTCAAAAAACAGGATGTCGATATCGATTTTTATCGATTGCTTGGAAACGGAGTAACTTATCGATTATCGGAAACAAACTCGACCTGCGCAGGCACTAGGAGCACCTACATCTAAAACTTGAGCTCTCTAGCTCTTATAGGTTCTGAGATCCTTGCGTTAATACATACGGACTGACGGACGGACGAACGGACGGACAGACAGACAGACGGACATGGCTAGATCGACTCGGCTATTGATGCTGATCAAGAATATATATACTTTATGGGGTCGGAGAAGCTTCCTTCTGCCTGTTACATACATTTGCATTTTGCACAAATACAATATACCCTTTTTACCCATTTTCAATGGGTTAATAGGGAAAACCCTTTTAAATATTATTACGTGCAAATATATATTCGCAAAACGAAAAAAAAACTTTTTAATTCTAAATATATACACATTTAGTACTATAATATATAAAATAACTTCACAACATTACGTTATTTTTCAAAAGGAGGGAGATGTGATATGCGCACATATAGAGTACACACTGTACTCAAAATATATCAAACTGTCACACTTGTAACACTTTGTTGCAGTGTTTACATTTGTACATTTCAAGTGCAAACATATGAAATATGACCACACATATATGTGTGTAGGCAACAACGCAGCGTCAGCGTTTCCCACGCAAGCCGGCTGCGCACTGCAATACATAAGTGCACATAACATACTCTCTCTCAGCGCAGCTCTCAATGCTGCATACATATATAAGTACATAATATAACCGCTCGGCTGCCGGCGTCGCTGGCAGAGCAGTTCGCGCGGTCTTAGCTAAGAAGTAGCTAAGTAAAGATTATAATGATTATTCACAAACAAAGAGCGAACGAATAAAGATTGCATTGGATCAGAAGATCCAACAAATAATAGATTCTATTCTATTTCTACAGTATATAAGAACATGAAATAAAGATAGAAAAGCTTCCAAATATAACTCTTACAGCCACCAGCTCAATCACTGAGATGGGAAGATCAATGCGTTCCGACGAAAGAGCAGACTCGACAGCTACTCCTCCACCGATACGGGAAGCTTGATCACATCTGTAAGTGGTGTATTTGAAGGTACAAATTGAAGAGTCTAAGATGTCTGGCTTGTTTGTTCTTTATTTCCTCTAATATTCTGGTAGGCAAGCTCGAAAGAAGAGTTTAGTTTTTTGACGCAGCAACTAGCCTCATCGCTCTTACCAGAGTTTGATGGAAAGGCAGAAAACTTACCAAGCTTCAAAGATGCTTTGAGTCTTATAGACTCACTAAAAGAAGATCATGAAGCAACAGCTGTCAGTCTTATAAAGACAAAATAAAAGGCCATGCACGAAACTTGATAAGCGATGAAAAAACAATCGCCGAAATAATATCAAGAACGGTAAAAGGAGAATCAGTTGAAGTACTATCAGCTAAACTCCTAAACCTTCAGCAAAAGAGCAAAACTTCTCAAGTGAAGATAGTATATTAATCACAAATCAGGAAATTAAACCTGGTATTTACGTTGCAAACACAGTTGCAACACAAAAGAATACATTTGTCCGACTTCTTAATACAAGCAATAAATACCAATTAATTAATATAAATAATATGAATTTTGATCCACTTTCGAACTATGACGTAGTTTAAACTACTCCAGAAAACAGAAAAAACACAGTAATAGCTCAATTAAATAAAAACTTTCCAAAACAATTTAAACCACAAATAATAGAACTATGCACCAAGTATAGTGATGTATTCGGATTTGAAACCGAATTAATAACAACAAATAATTTTTATAAACAAACATTGAGATTAAAGGACACTGAACCGATTTAAATTAAAAACTATCGAAGCCCGCATACTGAGGTAGAAAAAATTCAAAAACAAGTAGTCAAATCAATCCCCGGCAAAATTGTCGAACCATCAGTTTCAGAATACAATAGCCCACTTTTACTAGTTCCAAAGATAAAAAAGGGCGATTAGTAATTGACTATTGTCAGATTAATAAAAAACTGTTGCCTGATAAATTTCCACTACCCAGAATTGATGATATTTTAAATCAACTAGGTAGAGCAAAATATTTTTCATGCCTTGACTTAATGTCAGGCTTTTACCAAATTGAACTTGAAGAAAGTTCAAGAAATATAACGTCTTTTTCGACGTGCAATGGCTCATATCGCTTTACGCGATTACCTTTTGGTTTAAAAATAGTGCCAAATTCATTTCAGAGAATGATGACTATTGCATTATCTGGACTCGAACCTTCTCAAGCATTCCTTTACGTGGATGATCTAATAGTTATAGGTTGTTCCGAAAAACATATGCTTAAAAACTTAACTGATGTTTTTAAGAAATGTAGGAAATACAATCTGAAGTTACATCCTGAAAAATATTCATTTTTTATTTATGAAGTCACATTTCTGGGACACAAATGCACCGATGAAGGAATCTTGCCAGACGACAAAAAATACGACGTCATTAAAAGCTATCTAGTCCCACACGATGCGGACAGCGCTCTAAGATTCGTTGCATTCTGCAATTATTACAGACGTTTTATAAAAAATGTTGAGATGTTAAGTTCGAATGGACAGCCGACTGCCAGCATGCCTTCGAACATCTCAAATCGGCGCTTATAAACCCAATATTATTACAATACCCGGATTTCAGCAAAGAATTTTGCATAATAACTGATGCAAGTAAGCATAATGGGCTCCAACTCCCAATTGCTTATGCATCACGTTCAGTTACTAAGGGAGAAAGTAATGAAAGTACAACAGAACAAGAATTAGCAGCAATACACTGCGCAATGACACATTTTCGACCATATATTTATGGCAAACATTTTACAGTCCTAACAGATCACAGACCATTAACATATTTGTTTTCAATGGTCAATCCTAGTTCAAAGTTAACACGTATGCGGCTCGAATTAGAAGAATACGATTTCACAGTAGAGTATCTAAAGGGTAAAGATAACATGTAGCTGATGCGTTATCAAGAATAACCATCAAAGAACTAAAAGATTTACAAGTTA